>JBBPCZ010060959.1:0-12406 GCA_037974445.1 Brycinus macrolepidotus | reverse complement strand
TCTGCCGTGACAAAGCAATTTCCCACTTGTGGGACTAATAAAGGATTATCTTATCTTATCTTATCTTATCTTATCAAATAAATATATATACACACAGGCAATTTGGAACTGGCTCAGCAGCATTATGAGGTGTTTCACCACCTGGCAGTGGGGCGTTCATGGAGGGACGAGAGTGGATGCACACTCCAGTCTCGCGCGTGTGAGGGGCTCTGCATGGTCTACACACAACTGGCACAGAGACAGCTGCAGAAAAAAAACTACAGACAGACCACTGAGATTCTTACCAAGGCCTACGATATGGCCAAAGAAGGTTTGTTTTTTTGTTTGCTTTTTTTTTCATTAGATTCAAATTTTTTTGCAGATTGATTTTAATCTAATTTAGAGGAAGACTGTAACATACCAAAATAACATACCAAAAGAAAAAGTTGTATGCAGAAGTTTGAATACAGCTAGTCAAATGATTGATTTTCCAATAGAAAATGCACACACCTCTGCAGATTTTAATGCACAATTACTGTGTGTTTTGTGTGTTTTATATATTCACCTGTTTGTGGTTTTAATGTTGTGGCTGACTGGTGTAAATATATAAACCTTCTAACTTTGTCTCTCTTTATCTCTCTTCCTTTTCCTCCTTTCATTTAGGGGATGATAGAAGGATGGAGGGAGAGGCAGTGTATAGACTGGCTCTGGTCTATCAGAAACTAGGCATTCAAAGAACTGCTAAACAGGTTGGTCACTTCACACACACAAACACATTCACACATAATACATGAATACACACTTGTGCTGTCACACAAACACAAGCTCAACACACACACACACACACACAGCCAAACTCATGTTTTTGTTTTTTTTGAATGTGTCAGTTTTTGAACACGTTTGTGGAGATCTCCACGGCACTGGGGGACACGGAGAGTGTGGGGGAGGCATATAAAGCCATTGCCAAATCTCTAGAGAGGTATGCACACACACTCACACAAACCCACAATGTACTCACATACACACGCGCACACACATGCAGACACATGCTGAATGATATTGGTTTTGAGTTATAAGACACTTTTTAAACATGTAAGCTCTTGTGTAATAATGACTGAATGTGTATGCATGTGTGTGTCTTGTAGTGAGGGTAAAGTCGATGAGGCCGTTCAGTACCTGCAGAAATGTGTCAAGGTTTCTCAGGCGAGCAGTCAGGATCGGAACCTCCAAGATGCTTGCATGTGCCTTGGGTCCTTACACAGTTCCAGGGTAAGAAAGACAGAGAGTATGTGTTAGAGATGGGTGCGAGGAACAGACTGCAAGTGAATATTTGTCACACAAGCAACTATTCAAAAAATAATCCTTTGCTTGAAATTTACAAATTAATTTTTTCCCCACATACTTAATCTAACTAATCAAGTACTTAACAGGCCTTTCCTGGGTTAAAGTGGATGTGTAAGACTAGTAAAATGTGCAGGGCAGGGCTGCTCTGTATTGTGCCTCATTCAAAAATTAGTCTGTACTGAAACTCAGCTGAGTAATTTTGTAAGTGGTTGCTACATCTTTTGTACCACTGAAGTACTACTGATCTTGTAACTTGAGCATGGTTCGGCAAAACTAAACTACTATAGGCTGAACTGGTGTATATATGTAAATGTGATGGTTGTGATGTGACACAACAGAAAGACACTATTTAAAATCGGCTGTATTTACAGCTTCATGTCCATATATAGACTGTACGGACAATCAGCAGTACACTTTGAAACTCACTGCATACTATCTCAAACTCTTTTATATAAAATAAGCCAGAAACATGTATTTTGCCCTGATATGTCCAGCTTACAACAGTCCAGCTCTGTTTCTTTTTTAGAGTTGTGAATGAAGCACAGTATTGCTTCTATGTGTCAGACCATTCATTTTTAACTTTTGTGAAGTCGTTAAAATGCCCATCAGTATGTATATGTGCAACTGTGTGTAGAAGAATGAGTGGGGAAAATGTTCTTTGTAACTTCTTATGTCAGTGTGTACATTAGCTTATATATTTAATGTGTTAGAAATTGTGTTTTTGCAGAATTTTGTGTTTGATACTAATATCATGTGTAGTATCATAATACTTCATAATTTATACTTTGGCAAAAAAAAAGAAAATCTCTTGTCATAGTCTAAACACCCAAGTTCTTATAGATAAAAATATTTAGTCTGTTACAGCTTAATACAATGCAAAAAAAAGAGAAATATATTGAAAATAAATGTTCATGGTTATTATATTTGGCAAAAAATCTGAAAGTTATTTAATGTCAAGGCAATAAATATTATTTCTTCTCATTGTTCTTTGGTCTAGATCTATTTGCTTATTTTGCTGTGTTTGAAACAAGTAGAAAACACCCGTGTTGATTGTTAACATTAGTTACTTAAGTCTATTTATGTGTGTGTGTGTGTGTGTGTGTGTGTGTGTGTGTGTGTGTGTGTGTGTGTAGGGTGAGTATTCTCGTGGCTGTGAGTATTTTACAAGGGCCTTTGAGCTTGCATGTGACCTGGGATCAGTGCCACTTGTGCAGAAAGCTCAGGTGTGTTTGGGTATTGCACAGGCACACAGCATACTGCAGGCCTACAGCAGCCTTGTAGTGGCCAACAACCCACAGAGCCTCCACACACTCATCCACTGGAAGAATACCCGAAAGGAGTTCCACACACCCCTGTGTGAGTGTTTTATATCCATATCTTTCTCAGACTATTTCTCAGAGAGGTTCAGTGTAGCAAAGGCACCAACTGTTGTTGCGAGTTTGGTATAGATTATCAGTAAATACAGTAATACATGAATAATACGGCTGTACACTTACTCAATTCGTGTCAGTCAGAGGTCATGAAAGAGAGTGACAATCGAAATGCTATTAACTGTAGTTTTCACTGTGAATGCACATATGTTGAGGCATTATGAGTGAAAACACAGACACTTGATTTTCAGTTCATTTTTTAGAGTGTTAATAAAATACCTAAGAAATTAAATCAAAATAAATTTAGAAATTGATAAATTAAGCCTTACTCTGAGAACTTTTGAAAAAAAGTCATTATTTTGACAAAATAAGTCAAAATATTGAGAAAATGATTGATCTGACTTATTGCCAAAATAAGTCAGATGCTCTAATCCAGAGCAAATAACTGTTTAAACGTTTTACGGATTTAGACAAATAAAGTGTTAAAAGTCTTGCCTATGGACTCTTATTGGTGTAGTTTGGTGCGTTCATCCAGATAAAGAATCAAACCCTAGCCTGCTGCATGGAGGACAGCAGTGTTACTGTCCTACACCAAACGTTATTATTTTGTTAGGAAAATAAGACATCTTTGCTATATATTAAATATTTGAAATATTAGTGTTTAAAGAAAAAAGGTCCTTTTTCTGTGCTTATTAAGCTGAACCTTAATGAGCTGAATCCTAGCAGTGATGGATTTCCATAAATGACCAATTTGTTTTATAAGCGGATGATAAAATGACTCTAAAAATATTATTGCTGAGTGCTAAAAGGGGAGATTCCATGGTGTAGTTTGATGTGCACTTACAAGTCCAAAGTCAGATACTGCAAGAAATTGAAACACAGCAATTGCTGACTGCTGCTTCAAATCCAGCAGGCAACATGCAGGGCAGAGATAAGTTAAAGCCCTTCAGATAGAGGTTCAGCTTTAGAGCTTTACCAAAGACACATTTACAATGGTCAGTTTCTCTTGAAGGTAAAAATCAGTCTTTGACCAGATTGGTTTGAGTCAGGAAACATAATGACCTTCAAACCATCGTTTCCTTCCTCCACAGATGAGAAGAAATCATGGGATGTTGAAAGGAGAGAAAATGGAAAGGAGTGAAATAGAAGGAGTGGAGATTGGGTTGTTTTGAACTGAAATCTGTGACCACGTTGAATAAAAATCTTCTAAAGCCATGCTTCTAGTTCTTTCATTAAAGTTCTTTTATTAGTTCTGAAATCATAATCTTAATCAGATGATTACAGCGTTCACTGTAATGTTGAAGAATCCAGTGTGTAGGCACTGATTGTGTATTCTTCAGTGGGCTGTGGTTTGCCTTTTTCTTATGGGGGAAAAGCAGCAATTTTTTTATTTTGTGTGTTTTTATGCTTATGAAGAAATATGTTTAAACAAAATTGATGGGGGAAAAAGACACCACAAACCAATAACATTAATACTCTGCTGCAAAGCCGTTGTTTGCAGTTAGAACTTTTGCACACATTTGAGGCAAGAAGTAAGCAGCTTTTTGCCGCATTGTGATTTCGTTTTGGTCCATTCTTCTTAGCAAACCACCTTCAAATCCATAAGATTGGCTAGACAATGCAAGCACTCTTACCTTCTTTTCTGGAAGCTATTTTGAGTTATTGAGTTATTTTGGCGTTGTGTTGTTGAAACGTCTATCCGCTACCCAGATTAAACTTCCTTGTTGATGAGATTTAATTCACCTGTAATATTTCTCGGCACAGAGCTCATTCATGTTTCTTTTGATGGCTTATAATACAGCCCCGTATCATGACGCTCACTGTGGGTTGGGTGGTCTTGTATGTGCAATTAGTCTGAAAGGGCGTTGTAAAATCTTGCATGGTTCATCGGTCTAGGAGTGATCGGTTGTATATTACTGATATACTTGTATATAAGTGAACTACTTCGAATGACATGGTTGGCAAAGTCATGATTAAGGGAATTTGGCCTTTATGTCACCTCATATTTTTACATCACTCAGACAGGAATTCATGGATGCTCACTTAAGATTTGTGAACACTCAGGTGAACTCTACTGGCAACATGCTTTTGTTGAATTTTGTTTGTGGGAATATCTAAGTGACTCTGGGCAGGTGTGTGGTGCCACGCCCCCAGCGGTCAAACTCACTGGAGTTCTGAGCCTGGAGATTCCCTATCACGTTACCCCCCTGTATACGTCATGGTATGTCCCGGCATGTGAGGTATGCCCTCGTGTTTCACCTAATGAGTACCCGATCAGTTTCCCTTTCGTTTCCAGGTGTCTTGTGCAGCGTGCTCATTCAGGAGTAAGTGTTTGTCTCTCGTGATTGGTCTACGTGTTCATGTTTGTCTGTTAAAAGACCCAGCTGGTCCAGAGCGTCTGGTCAAGTATCACCGAGCTCCATAGGGCAGACGAGAGAAGAGCTGTGGTCTTGTCTCGCGTAACCTATCTGAAACAGTCTAGTGGAGGTATTGACTTGGCTGTGTCTGTGTATGTCCTTTCCTAGACTAACCAGCAAGGCCTGAAGCGCCCGTAGGCTGGATTCACCCTCCGAGGCTCCGCTGGAAGCAGAGCCTCCAACCCTGGTGCTCCCCGTGGCTCCTCTAGGGGAGCGATCCAAGTATTGGGACGTGTCAGTGGGACGGAAGGTCCGTTTGGCGCTGAACGGGTACCTTCAGTGTGAATATCCTTGTTTTGTTCTGCCAAGTTCGTCACGATCCAGTGACTGTGTACCTGCCTGTTTATCATTAAAGTCAATTTGAGTTCTGTAAACTCCTGCATTTGTGTCCTCCTTCCCCGAGCCGACATGACATGTGGTTGAAAAAGCATTGCTAAAAAAAACAGCTAGAAGCTATTTTGCATTATTGGGTTATTTTGGTGGTATGTTTGGGTCGTTGTCTTGTTGAAATGTCCAGTATCTCCCCAGATTGAATTTTGTTGAGATTAAATTCTCCTGTAAAACATCTCTGCACATTGCTCATTCATGTTTCCTTTGATGACTTATAAGCAGAGAAGCAGCCCCGTATCATGAGGCTTACTGTGGGTTGGATGTTCTTGTATGTGCAGTTAGTCTGAGCGCATTGTAAAATCTTGCATGATGCATTGGTCTAGGGGCGGTTGGTTGTAGATCACTGATGTACTTTGTATATTATTGAACTAATTGGGCTGACAGTGTTGTTATAGTCATGGATATGGGAATTTGGCCTCTTTGTCACCTTGTGTTTCTACCCCAGTGAAACAGGAATTCATGGATGCTCGCTTAAGAGTTTGTGAACGTTCAGGTGATCTATAAATGGAACATGTTTTTGTTGCAGGTTGTTTGTGAGATTATCTGAGCACTGGTCGACTTTGAGCCGGTGTATGCTTCCATGTTTGAAAACTCGTCGTTAAAATGCCCTCTAGAGTGAAGAAACGAGAGAGTGCTCATTTGGATTCTCTTCACATGGGAAAAATGATTACATACCCTATCGGGTGCCTCTTCATGCAGTAAATTATGGTGAGATCAAGAAAATTCAAAACTGTGTCTTAATGAGTTTCCTTCTAGTGGAGAAAATGTGATGTAGTGCTCCACAAGATGCCCTTACAATGGTCTAAACATGACTTTCCCCTATGGATGCCCTTCCAATGGAAAAGGGTGCAATTATGGAGTGCCGTCTATGATTTCTCTACATGACACCCCGAAGGGTGACTTTTCCAGTGGATAAAACATGCAGTGCTATGCGCCAGAATGTGGAGAAATTTCCTGATTGATGCCCCTCCAGTGGAGAAAAAGAGATGCAGTGCTATATAGTGCTATATATAACTTGAGGCTCCCTACATGTGCCTTTCTGATGAAAAAAACTCATGAAGTCCCCTCTTAGATGCCCTTCCAAGTGAGAAAACACGATGAAGTGTCCTTGCAATGTAAAAGAAAAAAATCCTAGTGGAAAAAATGACATCCAGTACCCTCCAGTCTCCCCTTTAACGTTTGGTGTGAATTGCTTTTTCAGCTCAAGTGTGGAGATAGCATCGGGCTACCGTATGATTACTTAATACCAAGGAGAGAAAGAACACTAAAGCACATACAAAAGGGGCTGAAACATGCTGAGAGAGGCGGCCTTCCTTTGAAAGGTTGGGTACAGAGCTGCAGCACAGAGGGAGAAGATATGAATAAAGATATGCTTGTAAATCCTCTCACTGCTGTCTGTGTACTGGATTCTTTCCAGTGAGAGTCTGGTGCATATGTATCAGTAACATGGTCAAGAATGCTCAGTTCCAGCCAAGGCAAAAGGGCTAGTTGTAGTACTGTAAGACATACTGTTTTGTAATACAGTTTTAACATACAGTTCATAATATACAATACAGTTATATTCAGATCAAATAATGCAAACATTATTTGCTCCAGCTTAGATAAAGACAGTCTAGACAGTGAGGACAGATTTCAGAGAACCATGGGCTGCACAGACAGATAACGATGATGATAATGATGTTAAGGAAAGAGAGGATGAAGATGATGATCATTAATATGTTGCTCTATGGGAACCTGTTATTCTATGGGTCCTTGTCAACAGCAGTGAGTCCAAAGACAGAGGAGCTTTCATTACACAGGGAGCGGTGATCCCTGGCTAGAATATTCCATGGAAAGTGATTCTATGTTTTCTTTTAATTGCCATATGAGAATAAAATGAGTTGGAGAACAGTAGGAGTTAACATTTGGTAAAAAGGCTCAGATTATGGAACATAAACAAACAGAAGCACATATTTTAAGGATGGTAAGATGGAGCAACCTCAGAAAAAGAGCACTGGAATAACCTCTCAGAAGATCAGACATGGAGGCCGAGCCAAAAAAGTACAGGTGCAGCAACAAAACAGGGATATAATCAGGGATATAACAGGGATATGAGACTGGCAGAGATTACACTGTGTCTTGCAAGGCTGAATGGGGCGTACAGTGGTAATAATGAAAGCTGTACATCTTTCACCAAAGGAACTTTCCTTGAACTAGTTGCTAAATATGATTCCACCATTAAAATGCACCTTGAAAACATCAACCACATCCAGTCTTAGCAGAAGAAATTCTGTTGCCTCATAAGACAGAATGACATAATCAAGGTCACCTATGTGAGAGGAGTCATTCTCAAAGAAATGGTTAAAATATTCTTCATTCTCTTGGATGACACAACTGATGTTGTCATTACTGAACGTGTCCTTTGTTGTTTGCTTTGTTCATCTTATGGAAATCAAGGAGTGATTTTTTTCAAGTTTGTGATGTGACCAGAACAACAGGAAGAGAATTGGAGAACCTTGAAATGACATTCCTTGAGGAGACCTGAAAGCAAGAGACATCAAGGGTCAAGGGTACAATGAAGCTACAAGAGTCTACAGTTGCGAATTCAGAGCCATTCTGAGAAAGCTTTATACATTCACTGCCATACCCATTGTCTCTGGTTTTGGTGGAGAGTTCCATTTTCGTTCCTTTTTTTTTGATTTGGCTGAGAATCTATACACTTTTGTAGCCAGATCTCCAAGCAACAGTCCACGAACCCTGACCAAAGAGTCTGTCAATTGAAAAGGCTGTCAGACACATGGATGAGCAGAGAAGATACTCTGGATCCCTGAAGAAGGTCCTTCCTACCATGGAGAAGCTCCTTCAGAACATGGCTGATAGTGATCCACCAGACCCTGCAAAAGGTCATGTCCAGATTCTCTTGTGTAGCAGAGCTTTTGAATTTATTCTGTGCATGGAAATCCATCTTTAATGACACTGCTTTCACATCTGCCTCACTTCTGAGAAAAGACCTTGAGCTGTCAGCACCATGTAACACCATAGAGGGAGTCATACAAAAAGTGAAAGCAATGAGGAAGGACGAAAATGTGGCCTTTTTATAAAAGCAAAAGGACAAGTGGAAGCAGCAGACATTGAGATTCCAGATGAAATCTGAACAGATGCTAAAAGGTGCCTCAAAGGTACAAGTATGTCTCACAATCTGCCATGGAGGACCACTAAAGCCAAGACTTAAAGGAGTACTGTTGGGGAAAGGTGTTGTTTACCTTTCTTGAATCTCCCCGAGCTACACAGGAGATTCAAGGGGAAGAATGACTCACCAACAATCCTATCAGCTCTTCACTGCCTTACCATCTCCCTTATAAGTCAATGGAAGAGAATAGCAAATGAGAGAGTTGCCCTATCTGTCAGGGATTTGTACCAGTTTTATGATGTGGAGGAAGAAAATATTGTCACTGATATTCCCATCGTATATTCTCCCATCCAGCAAAGTCAAAGCTGTGCTACAGTACTTTAGAAATGGTAGTAGCCTAGTGGGTAAAACACTTTCTACCATTGTGTCCTTGAGCAAGATACTTAACCCTCAGTTGCTGCAGGGGGGCTGTCCCTGTAACTAATGATTGTATGTCGCTCTGGATAAGGGCGTCTGCCAAATGCCACTTTACTTAAAAACGGAGATGTAGAATCAGTTTTCCCTAATCTGACTATGGTCTAAAAACATTTGCTACTATTCCAGTAACAACTGCTTCATAATTCTCTAAACAGAAGCTGATCGAAACCCAGCTCGGAAACCAATCTGGGGAAAGAAGGCTATCTGATCTATTCCTGCTGCTGTCAACTCAGAGGGATTTCCCGGGTCATTAAAATATAAAAACACATGGGCAAAAGACGAATTGTGCGATGACTACTAAGCTCCCAAATGATTGCTTTTTTGTTGACTGTGTGTGTGTGTGTGTGTGTGTGTGTGTGTGTGTGTGTGTGTGTGTGTGTGAAATAAACACAAGTTCCCTGAGTGTTTTTACTATAAAGGGTCTGTTTATATTTTTAATCTAATAAAAATGTTATTCTAAATCAAGAATGAAGACTGTTTCATAATAAATGATGCATCATGGCCTTTTGTGAGCTGGTGGGGCTCCATGTTGCACAGTAGGTTCCCTTTTTATTTATTTGTTTGTTTGTTTGTTTGTTTGTTTCCCCGCCAAACAGCCTGAGTCTGCTCTGTATCTAAGGATATTAATAATTGTGACATGTAACTCTGTTTAAAATTGTTTTATTATGGATTGTTTCTTAGTTAATTTACTATAATGGCTTCTTAGATGGGGTTTTTTTTTCATATTTTCAGTGTGAAATTGAGCTAATGAATCATGAATAATGAATTTTATGACCTTTTTTTTTTACACATCTTTACCAAGTCTGTCAGTCATTATGGAGCTAATTGTCTGTATAATTTAGTATAGTGTCTGAATACTGAATTTCAATTTTTAATCCCAATTTTATTCATGCTTTATTCATGGAACTACATTAAATTACCAAAGTTAAAGTGTCTGAATGTGGTCTAATGTTACTCCACCTATCTTTGATAATATCACATTTGAAACGTACACTATAAACGTACGTTTCAAATGTGATTTGAAAAAAAAAAAAAAAAAATTCTCAATATTTAAGGTTTCAGTTGTTTTCCAGTAGGTTCAGTGCAATTAAACTATGCTTTGCTGTTATTTGTGATTAATTCCCTTCTGAAATGATGTGTACAGTTTTTTTTTTATTTTCCAGTAGGGGGCATCACTGTATTAGGCTAGTATGTAGGGAGTCCTTTATTGTTACAACCAATTGAGTGAAAAATTAGAGTGAAATTAGACACAGAGTGAAAAAAGATGAAAATTAGAGTGATAAAAAAATTATAAAAAGGGGGAAATAAATAGTAGCTACAGTAAAGTAGCAAATTTCCCACTTGTGGGACTAATAAAGGTTTGTCTTATCTTAAATGAGTAAAATATGATATACAAGTGATCTTAGTATTCTTATCGAATTATAAGCCAAGGTTGATGAGCATTTTGAAGTAATTGACTTTAAATTCAAAACCTCAAATGAAAGCAGGTCTGTGAAGGGTGGCTTTAACTGCATCTGAACTAAAATAACAAAAGCAAAAGTGTCTGAATGTGGTTTAATGTTACTTTACCCATCTCTCATAATACCACATCTGAAACATTCACTATAAACTGTTTTTTTTTTCTCAGTATTTAAGGTTTTAGTTGTTTTCCAGTAGGTCCAGTGCAATTAAAGTACGCTATACTTTGAATTGTAACTAATTCCCTCCTGAAGTCATGTGTAGGGTTTATTTTAATTGTCCAGTAGGGGGCAGCACTGTATAAGGCTGGTACGTATGGAGTACTTTATTGTAATTAGCCTGAAAAAAGATATAAAGAGGAAGAAATAGAAGGAAAACAAGATATAAAGAGTGAGAAATAGGGGAAGAAAAGAATATAGAGAGAGGGAGAAATAAAGAGTAGCTAAAGTAAAGTGAGTAAAATATGAGATAAAAGTGGTCTTAGTGTTCTTATTAAATTGAATTACAAGCAAAGGTTGATGAGCCATTTTAATAAATTGCCTTTGAATTCAAACCCTTTAGATGAAAGCTGGTCTGTGAAGGCTTGTTTTAACTGCAGCTGAATGCTAATGCTGGAAGGTCTCATCCCTCAGACAGCCAGTCCCCCCTGCTGGACCACCTACAGCAGCTCCAGAGCTCCAACAGACACACACACCGACATGGGCAGGCGAAGAGACTGCAAGAGGAGCAGCTGCTGAATATCCTGACGTTCATTTCAAGGTATGTAACCTGCAGAAATGTGTATTTTTTGTCTATGTGTCTCTGGAGATGAAGTCTTTTGAGTGTGAGTCATGTTAAACTTCCCTCTCAGTCTCAAGATTGACCTAAACTGTACTTCTGTCTGCTTCCTCACCCTGAAAGCCTGGACAGGGTCAGTAAGGTCTTTCACTCTTCTTGTCAGGTGTTCTGTAGTGTGTGAGGTTTGAGTGGTCTTCATAATAAGCTGATGATGATGATGATGATGGGTTTATGCATGGATGTTGGAGCCTATTCATTCACATGCATATTAAAGGAATGGTTCAACAAAACTTCAAGTTCACACAGTTTCCCTTTTACTTCATATGTAGTCATCAGCCAAGACATGGTTGGTGTTTGAAATTTGCTTGTTTGGTTTTGTCCTGGAGCTACAAGGCTAATGTAGCTAACAAATAATGGAAGTCTATGGAACCCGACACTCAACATTACACTAGTATACAAAGGAGTAGTTCATTCATCAGTGTAGTTTATACAGTATAGGGGGATTTGGACACTGCATATGTTATATGTGTTAGATTCCTTTATTATAGCTTTATAACTCAAGCACGGAAATTTAAAAAAAGCAAAATTTAATCTTCCGACCTACCTTCTACATTTGGGGTAAAGAAAATGGTCCATCTTTAGGTTTCTTTAATCTCCTTGCAGTAAAAGTCTTGTTTTTCATGTTTTTTAAAATACATTTTTGATGATATTTAGCTAAAATGCTTTAAACTTAAAGTGGTTATGTCTTACGCAGTATACCATCCTGCTATTTCCGCTATCACATTTTTGGCCTGTTAGAGAGGGAAAAAAATTACAGTAACATAAGGACAGACATTTGAAGGGTCTCTTTCAGAGCCTTTGATGTTGAGCTAGCGTTTGATCATCCTGAAATCCTCCACTGAAGAAACATTATGAGTTTGTTGGGGAAAGGGGCAGCACTGAAATGTCGCTCTCTTCTTGAGTGTAAAACTCCTGACTTGTTTTGTTGTGTGTGTGGTGTGGTGTGGTGTATATATATACATACATATATATATATATATATTTATGGAGTTATGTGTGTGTGGTTGTGTTTGTGTGTGGCATAT
>JBBPCZ010060930.1:1444-12407 GCA_037974445.1 Brycinus macrolepidotus | reverse complement strand
CAGCGACGACGCATCTGCCTGACTTCGACTGATTTTCTTCCGACTCCTGAATCTACCTCTTAGACTTTAGATTTTGGGTTTCACAAGTTTAGACTTAGACTTTTTTGCTTCAGTTTTCCACGACAGCATAGATAGTAAGCAGTTCTGTCCAGACCTGCCTTCCATATTTTCACTCTTCAGGGAATTTTACCTTTGCATTCAAGTACAAGTACTTCTAATCACTTATGAACATTGATCAGACAGGACTCCTCAGCTAGGACACCATCTTATGAAATTAAGCAATTTATCACCTATGTCTATGTTCATTACTTGGCCAAGACTACAAAAACGTGAAACATTTCAAAAACATATTTACTTGAACGGAACCATTCCAACAAATCCATTTTGGAAACAAGTTTGGAGAAGGGTTTCTCACTGTTTCTCAAATTTCCCCCACTTCTGACGTGTCTGGCATGACGTGTCTTCAACTCTACAATAAGAGTCGCCTCTTCCGGCTCCAATGCATAGCTTCATAATCAGCCTGAACTTGCCTGATAATTGTAAAGATTGTTTGCTTTTTCCTGATATATCACTTTAGGGACAGTTGGTGGCCTGGTGGTTAGGGAGTTGTCCCTGTGATCAGAAGGTCGTGGGTTTGAATCCCAGAACTTCTAGTGGCACCACTGAGGTACCCTTGACCCTTGAAATTCTTACTGTCCCCACACACTGCTCCCTGGCTGCCCCCCGTTGGTGGCAGCCCGCTGCTTCACTTGGTGAATAGGTTAAATGCAGAGAAAGATCTTCACACTGTTCACACTGTGTGCTGTGGTGTGATCACGTGTGACTACAGGGGGCCACTTTACTTTAAATGACCAATGCAATATTATTTCACCTTCTGATTCACAAAATAAAAACTTTCAGCAATATTATCAAAACCATTAAAAGAAAAGTAAAACAGCCACATAAAACAGACACATAGAAAAGATAAACATTGAAAGAAAATATATTGTAATAATTTTTGCAGTACGTACAGCTAACTTAAAACTCTATTTTTTAGTTATTCCTGTTAGAGTAGATCTCATAGTGCTTTTAGTTATTTATTGGTTAATTAATCAGCATAAACTATTAAAAAAACACTTCCATAAAAGAAAAATTAAAAAAAAATAGTAGCTATGCTTTCCTCCCACAGTCCAAAGACACGTACGTGATGCTAAGTTGCCCCTAGTTTCTCCACCTTCTGCCCTTTGAATGCTATAAGATTGTATGACTCCTCCCCATTCTGCAGGTGATCTTTCTCAGTCTTTGTCATTCTGTTCCAAATAGGATTTGTGCTGTACAATTCAGCTGTTTTATATGTGAACTGACTGAATGTTAATCTCATCCCCTCATCACCTGCTGCTATTTTATTGCATTCATTATACTTTTATTGCACAAACACAAAGTCACTTTCATAAGTCATTTTGCACTACTGATCTGCTGGTACAGTACTCTAAATCTTACACACGGCATATGTCAGTGTTATAGTTATTTTGTTACAATAATGTTCTTGTTGTTGCACTATTGTTATTGTCTATTTTTTTTTAAAAATTCAATTGTTTTATTAACATTTATTCTTCTTGTTGTACTGAGCATGTTAATGAGAAAAGAATTTCCCTCGGGATAAGCTCTTTTTTATCTTATCTTATGCTGGTATTGGCTCCAGCACCATCAGCACATGCAGGTTTAGACTGCAGAATATGCTGCTCATATCAGACAAGCTGAAAACCTAGATTTGTGCTGCCTGTCGGAACAAGGTTGTACATCCTGTGGAGGTGGAATGGGATCAGGGTAAATCTTCAACAGCAGGTTCTGGGAACCTGATCATTCGTTCATTCATGCTCCAATTCACACATCCTTAACCTGAGTGGAAGTGTTTGCTGGAGCTTATTCCTTCACAATTCCAGGTGATTTCTCTGAGATTATGCAGGTATGTTCTTCTTTTTATGAAACTCTATGATCGAACGTTGTCTGCGTTCTGGAAAGTGGTATGTTTTAATAGTTTTTAAAACTATTATTGTGATTTTTGGTGGTCTATCAGATTTTTTGCTGTTGCTAAACTCAAGGCATTTTTGCTTCTTATTAAACAGTTGCTTTTTAGCACTCTGTCCACAGTACAGTGTTGTGGATAAGGCTCAGACTGACATGATATTCCAACTTCACGGTGACTTGCTTTACTGGCATTTACTTGCATCCCGATCTAAAAAAATGATTAAAAAGATTCAATATCTAGAGTCAACTCTAGATAAAAAACAGCTGAGCAACCAATTGGAATACAATATGTCACATAAAAAGGGAGTATTGAAAACAATAACATTTATATACAGTTAGTCAGATGGTCAAATTCCTGAAAGTAGATTCTCTGCAATGTAATGTCAGAGTGATTGTTTAATTATTTTAAAAAGGACAGAAAAAATGTAAGTAACATACATAATAAAATTAAATCAAACATGAAACAATGGTATGCTGTCACTCTTGTAATGATATGGACCAGCTCAGCTTCACTCACTTACAGGCATACATTAACATATTATCAATATGAATGTATTTAAAGCTAACATAAAATAAAATATGAACAATCAATTACTTGTCAGCTGCTATAACTTTCTTTAAAGGTTCAATGTTATAATTCCTTGTGTACAAACCTTGTGTCTCAGCCAGGCGTAAGACAGATTGTCAGTGACTTCGTTTTTTATCGTGCACCCCACCCTTTTTTTTTAATCGCTACTGTTCATGTATTTATTTATTTATTTTACTTCTTTTCATATCAAGCATTGCAATGTTTTGTGTTAAGTTTGATTTTTTTGTTCTGCCTTAAAGCAATAAAAATATATTAACAAAAAAATACATAAATAAATAAATAAAATATGAAGTAATGGTAAAAAAAATTGGTAAAGGAGCACCATCATGGAAAAACTTCACAAATATGTTAAGAATACTACATTAAGGCTAAAGTAACAATCCCATTGCTCAGTTTTCTTCGACTGTGTCTTGATTCGTATGCAGTGAAAATTAATAAATAGTGATTACAAACACAGGCGCTGGCAGGAACATTGGAACACTGAGGAGTAAATTGCCTTCAACACAAATATAAGATGGAAGCTGCAGGTCTACAACCATGCATAACCTCAAATTCTTGCTTTGTTTTTACTGGGAATAAAAAGTCAAGGGTGAAGACGACACCTGCCATACCTTTCAGGAGTAAATAATATATTGATGGACTGTGTCAAATACTGCATGTTAATTAGCCTCTTTATGGGAGTGAGTGGGACTGGGATGAAATCCTACTGTAACGGACAGGGCCGAACTAAACAACTGGTTGCATTTGAATTCGAACAAGTAGTTGCATCAGAATTCAGAAAAAATGTTGTTGTATATAAGATGAAAGTATATTTTTAATAATTTTAACTATTAGTGTCTAAGAGCATCAGAAAGTTAGTGTGACTTTAGGTCCCAATGGTTCTCCAATGCCAAAAGAACAGGCCTGGAGCGAAAAATGTGAAAGCGTTAAAAAATCTTGTGCGTAAGTTTTAGATTCTTTTATGGGTTCTGTTCTGAGAGTTTTGAGAGTTCCAACCGTTGTAGGAAGGTAAAAAAGTAAAATTAAATGAAAAGTGATGTCATTGCATTATATTACTTAATTCTGACTTAACTGATTCCTCATTAAACTACTTTCCTATTCATATTTGCATTCATAATTACAACCCTCATATCTCATTGATCATGAAGCAGATCATGCTTCACATCAGCTGACATATGCAACATATTCCTCACTTTTCTTAAAGCAACAGCTACATATTAGGTCAGTTTCTCAGGGAGAGATTAGACCTAGTCTTGGGCTAAGTGTTCTTGTCAATGGAGAATCTCCATTCAGAATGTTGTGTAATCCAGGACTAGGATTTATCTCTGTCTGGTGAATTACCTACGCTGTTTAAACTTTCCATACGTCTGCAGTAGTTCGGACTGTGTGAAAGTGGGACTATACATCAAGATCAAGATACTGATGTATATAGAGTCATAGTCAATTCCACTGCCAAAGCATTGTGAGACCTGAGTCAGCGTCTCTCGGTTCCAGAGTAAACCTGTCACAAGGCATCATGCCAGCTCTTAATGCAATACAAACAGTGTACAATGCAAAAGACTAACTACTTTGTATTAGTCAGATACAAAAAACTGGTCAAACAAAACTGGACTAGGTTAGAATCAGGAGACCATGCTAAAAGCCGAGCTCTTAGAATGGAAAATTACCAACAATAATGCTTATATGTTTATATGGCCCAGACTACAACAACAGGAAACATTTAAAAATATTTACCAGAAATTCTCCTTTTAAAGTAATTTATTTAAGAAATACAATGGGTCAAACTCAACACGATGTTTCTTCATCTGAACAATAAGAACCACTTCTTCTGGTTCCGATCAATAGCACTATAATCAGCCTGAACTTGTGAGATAAAATTAAAGATTGTTTGTTTTTTTCTGATCCATCATTTGATCAGTGAAATCTTATTCTTCTGATTACCAAAATAAAAGCTTTTAGCACTGTTTCTTATCAGAACTATTAAAATATATGTAAAACAGCAAGACACATACAAAAGATAAACATAATAAAGAAAAATTTAATGTAATAATTTTCGGAATGAGCACAGCTGACCAACTTAAAACTCTCTTCTTCAGTCATTACTGTTATAGTAGTTCTCATAGAGCTTATTTTGAGTGTTTTGTTTTATAAATCAGCATAAACATTTCCATTGTTCTGGAAATGTATTCTGATTGACACATTAACATATTCTCAACATGAATGCATTAAATGCTAACATTGTCTACAATGTGAAATAATGGTAAAAAAAAAATTAATTGGTAAACCTTTTGAAGAAGAGCTTCACAAAGACATATCCTGGGAACTACCCCAGGAGCACCATCTTAGAAATACTTCATGAATATATTAAGAACACTAAATTAAAGCTAATGTAACAATCCTGTTGCTCAGTTTTCTTCAACTGTGTCTTGATTCGTATGCAGTGAATATTAATAAACGGTGAATACAAATATTCAAATACAAATTTGCAGTCTTCACAGAAAAGATTTGGCCTCATTGTACTTTTCTGCATGTAAAAATTTTATCACTAAGTCTAAAGTGAGGTCAGATAGGAAAAGAATTTGAATCCTTTCGTATTTAGTATGACAAAAATGAAGGCCGACTAGAAATGAGTCAAGGACACATGTATTTATAAATGTGCGTGGGCCGTAGTGACCATTTGCTTTTAAATAGTTGTGCCAGTCTGTGGTGATCAGTTTCTTCAAGTCAGAAAAACGTCTGGGAAGATAAAATCATACAGATGATTTTTAGGTCTGCCATTCTATCTCTATAACTGACATGTTTATTAAAGTAGGATCCAAAATTTTGCACTAAAGATAGTAAGAGTTATAACATTTATGACATAGCTTTGTCTTACACGTTCTTTTTCCTTTGGCCTTCAGCTACACCTGAAAATAACACACACACACACACACACACATTCAAACATCAGGCACTCGGGGCAGCTGGGAGGTCTAGTGGTTAGGGCATTGCCCCTGCAATCAGAAGGTTGTGGGTTTGAATACCAGCACTGCTAGTGTCATCACTGAGGTACCCTTAAGCAAGGTACCATCCCCACACACTGCTCCCCGGGCGCCCCTCATTGGTGGCAGCTCACTGTTTCACTTGTTGAATGGGTTAAATGCAGAGAAAGAGCATGCCATCAACATTTGTGATGTAATAAGGCAACCTTACCTTTAAGCCGTCCGTATTCAAGCTGCAGTCGGTAATGGTCTCTTGTTGCCAAGCAAAGAGCTGAAAAGCAGATAACAGTACTTTCTGAAATGTTATGATATTTCTTTTATTCTCCCTTGTGACAGTACAGATGTTACGCACCACCTTGCATAGATCATAAACAGTTCTGTCTAAACTTGCATGTTTTCACTTTTCAGTCTAAAAACATGTTTATAAAACTTAAAATCACGTCTAAACACTTATCAGACTTTCGTCACAAACACCAAATGAAATTAAGCAATATATCACTGAGGTCTCCGAGAATCATTCATATGTTCATCGCTTGGCCCACACTACAATGAAGTGAAAGATTTAAAATTATTTACCTGAAAGTAACCATGCCCAAAAATCCATTTACAAAAATACCATGCGCCAACTCAACATGATGTATCTTGGAACTTTCACGTCATGTGACAGGCGTCACGTGTCAACATTAAGAACCACCTCTTCTGGCTCTGCAATCAGCCTGAACTTGCAAGATAATGTTAAACATTGTTTGTTTTTTGCTGATCTATCACTTTAAATGATTGGTGTAATTCTATTCCACCTTCTGATTAACAAAATATACACTTTTAGAACTGTTTCGTACCAGAGCTATTAAAAAAAATCTAAAACAGCAAGACATCATTTTTGCAGTGAGCACAGCTGACCAACTTAAAACTCTCTTCTTCAGTCATTACTGTTCAAGTAGTTCTCCCAGTACTACTTCACTCTTCAAGCCACTTATCCCTAACCAAGGTCTCAGTGTTTGCTGGAACTTATGCCAGCACAATTCCAGGTGATTTCTCTGAGATTATGCAGGTATGTTCTTCTTTTTAAGACTAAGTCTATGATCAAACAGTCTCTGGGATCCTGAGAAGTGGTCTGTTTAGTTTTTCTTTTTTCATTATTGTGATTTTTGGTGGTCTATCGGATTGTTTTCTGTTGCTAAACTCATCAAGGCTTTGTTTTGCTTCTTACTAAACAGTTGATTTTTAGCACTCGATCCACAGTACAGTGTTGTGGATAAGGTTCAGACTGACGTGGTATTTCAACTTCATGGTGACTTGCATCCTGCCCCGAAAATACTGGTTAAAAGATCCAATATCTAGAATCAACTCTAGATAAAAAACAACTGAGCGACGAATTGGAATACAATGTGTAACATAAAAAGGGAGTATTGAAAACAATATCATTTATATACTGTCAGTCAGATGTGGTCATATTCCTGAAAGTAGATGCTCTGCAATTTAATGGCAAAGTAATTGTTTAATTATAATAAAAGAAAGAAAAAAAATCTAAATAACATACATAAAACTAAACATGAAACAATGACATGCTGTCACTCTTGTAAAGATATGGACCAGCTCAAGTTCACTCACTTACATGCATACATTAACATATTATCAACATGAATGCATTCGAAGCTAACATAAAATATAATGTGTAGTAACGGTAAAATAAATTGGTAAAAACAGTAAACTTTTTGAAGAAGAGCTTCACAAAGATATATCCTGGGGCCTACACCAGGAGCACCATCTTAGAAATACTTCATGAATATATTGTAACAATCCTGTTGCTCCGTTGTCTTCGACTGTGTCTTAATTTGTATGCAGTGAATATTAAAAACAGTGAACACAAATAAAGACAATAGCAGGAATATTGGAACACTGAGGTGTAAATTGCCTTCAACACAAATACAGAGACAGTACACTCTAAAAAACATTGGGTAAAATATAGGACATGACACATGTTGGGCTAAGCTAACCCAGCAAGATGGTTATATTCCCAAACAAAAAGACATTTCATTGAAAAAAGTGCTTGTAAATGAGATTTTGTCACATCTGGTAGAGAAGGGCGGCACTTCCCGCCATGTTACAGAAAACAAGTAAGAATTAGTTAAAATGACCCAACAAATCGATCGATACCCTCAAGCCAGGGTTTGGCTTGGAAAACCAACCCAGCAATTTTTAATGGAAGCTGGGCAGCTAAGCGACTGTGTTGTACGTAGCTACATTGTTGTTTTTAGGATGCAATATTCCAGTCATTTCATGAACATCTTCATCTTCATTGGTTTTAAAAGCTTATTTTGATGTCAGAGCTTAGCACAAGTAGTGTGATCATTTGGAATCAGACAGACCAAAAGACAGATTTCCCAACTTCATCTGTACATCTTCCACTGAGCCATCTGTTCCAGTCTCAGGAATGCCTAGAGAGGGAAATGGAAGAGAAACGGAAATCACTGTAAATGGTACACAACAATAAAAAGGGATAAAAAAAATGTTTACACCCCAACCAAGATGGCTTAAACAAAACACAGGAGCTCATACTTAATTTGACTTCAGCTTGTGTTGTATTGACATATCCCGCTAGGCAGATCTTATAACGGTCAACTTCCTGCTCGAAGTCGAAAAGCCGAAAAAATGGCGGGTTATCGTCGTAGAGAATCCAAAAGTTCTTTAAGAAGTTGAAGCACGTGACCATGTGAAATCCTTCACCCAGCAGCAGAAACTGAAGCTCAAAGAGCCTAAAAGAAACAAGCAGACATTTTGGAACATGGAAGATCACAGATAAACAAATGCACTATGGAACAGTTTTTCTGATTCTCGCCTTTTTTGCTGGATCTGTAAAGTTACCTTTTGTTGTCATCTTCAACAATCAGGGGCGGTTTCGGGAAGTTTATACGAACATCTCGATTCACCAGAATGAGAGCAGGATCATCTGCATGGCCCAAAGCTTTCACATCACCAAGTGCCCGAAATTTGCTGACAAAATATGTGGAGACAATACATGTGGGTAAGACTTTACTTGAACCTGCTACATAACATTCATGTAAGCATGCAATGACACTGTTACTGGTCATTATCAAGACATACTACAATGTTTGATGCCATGTAACATATAAAAAAATAAACATTGTAGCAACTGTCATGACAATTACCGTTATATTCATGCACATAATCTGTTAGAACAATTTATAACAGCATATAACATCCACATATAACATCTAGAACCTGGCAGTTCATATCACAGACTTCCATGAAAAATAATTAAATCAAAGACTTCTGCAAATAATCTTAAATAGTGCTACAGATACATTATTATATTATAGGTGTTTTTTGTTTTGTTCAGCAGTTTTTATAAATGAAAGAACTGCTAAATATGTGACCTCGACATTGAATAACCTTTTTACTTGTTTATACTAGTTACTCACCTCAAAGTTGTTTCGTATATGTCCCTATCATCAGGAGTTTCTTGGTGAAAATCGACTTCAGCACATACCAGTTTAGCAAACATTGGAAAATGATCTTGCACACGGCTTTTACAGTCAAGTATTTTATTTTGAGGAGATTGCTTCAGCTGTCTCATCCACAAAGCTTTTGCATCTTCAAACTTTTCCTCATTTAAAAAAGTCATTATTAGTCTGAGTGAGATATCCAAATCTAAAAGCAATTTTACATTTGGGTGTTTGATATAACAAAAATGAAGGGCAGCCATGATTGAATCTGGGACACATGTATTGGTAAACTGGTAGGTGCTAAAATGACCACCCGCTGATATGTAGACACCTCTAATAATCATCATCAGCAATGCTGGCAGCCCCCAATCTGAACAAGAGCTGAGAGAGATTATAAGAGATCAGAATTTTTACGACATACTTTTCCCTCTAACGTATCCTCTTCACCATCAAAACACATTAGCAAGAAACGTACCTTGAAGGACTGTCTGATTCAGCATCTAAATTCAATTAAATGTGAAACAGGTGCATCAAATGTTAGGATTTGCTTAGGGGCAGAAAATTTTTACAGAAATTATAACTCTAATAATATCACTTTCTTGAATATAAATAGTACCTTCTTTGGTCAATCGCTTATACGGGCACCTCCGTTTACGAGGAAATGGAAAGGGGCTGTCAAATCAGAGAAAATGTAACTTGATCATGTGATGTATACACATGCCATCCCTTCTCGAAGTGCATTAAATATGCAGAAGTCCATTGAATAAGGTCCATTAAAACCATTACAAATTCAATCGGAGTGACTGCAAAATTTGGATTCTACATTTCATTATGTACAGTAACTCATGACAGAGCCCAAAGAAAGAGAAAAATAAATCAACATCAAGCAAACCCCCCACAAAAACACAGCATCCTCACATGGAAAGGGTATTCCAGACTGCTTCAGAATATTCTTTGTTGGAAATCTAACCACAAAAATCTATTTAAAGTCCATTCACAGCAGTGGACTGCCTGCTTTTGATTAATATTTAGATGCTGTGTATTCTCAGTAAAATTTTACCCAAATGTAAGCCATAAATCTGCTGGAACAAATTCTAAGAGCATTTGTGAATTTTAAAGTAGGCCTAGACCTGAGTCTTGCATGTTTTTTATGCTAACCAGATGGACCACGTTGTGCTGTAACGCCATTTTTATGGAGGAATAGCACCTCCAAATGGCACACTAAGATGGAAGGAATACTACATGCATAAATGCTAACTCAGCTAACACAGCTAACTCTGAACGACATGCACCGTTCATTGTTTAGAGTTTTCACTTGGTTTCTAAACAGGCTTCATCCCAAACACACTGTTAAAAAAACAATTATGTAACGCCTAGACGTGTCATTTGTAGGACAAACATGTTCTGAAAGTTTAGCTTTCATTGAGCCTGTTTAGCTACAACAGGTTGCTGTCTGGAAAGAAAATGATTAAAAAGAGAAGCGTGGTTGCATGACATAACATCTCTTAATGACTCAACGTTAAAACATCCTTTCATTTCCTTTCATTTCATCATACTTTCATTTCCTAAATTTAGTGAACATGCCCGAACATGCACCACTTCGAGCACGCTCCTCTTTGTAAATCGCTAACTGCACTGAGTGCAACAGGTGTGAGTAGATTATGTTTTTGTCTATATAAAAGCATCTAAAATATTGCAAAAATAGTGCAAAGTCTAGATCAGATACAAAAATGGAAGAACATAGGTTTCACTTTACCTCGTGCTCGCCATCTCAGCGCCCAGTGAACTCGTGGCTTTGTTGTGGCCGGAGTCGTCACTTTATTATGACGACACTTATGATGGCACTGCCACGTAGGCCATTGGTGCTGTTTAAAGCAAATGCACAGGTCATCCCACTGAGCTAGAAGACTCAGAAACAC
>JBBPCZ010060919.1:0-12408 GCA_037974445.1 Brycinus macrolepidotus | reverse complement strand
ATATATATATATATATATATATATATATGTGTGTGTGTGTGTGTGTGTATATATATATATATATATATATATATATAAAACCTTATTATAAATATCAATCTTTTACAAACAAAGCATATTGCTGATACTAGAACCGCTTTTGTAACTGAGATGTGTGAGTGTGCGATTTATACTAACAGTTTCAGTAACCAGACTATGCTATGTGCTCATTTGAATCCAGTACTGACATATTGTATTCTTGAGGCAGAGCCGATAAGCGTGCAAAAATTGGAAGGAATGCAGTGACAAAAATAGCAAGTAGCAGCAGCAGGATTAGACAAAAATGTACAGCCTATAACTACATGTAGGGTATTTACAGTGCCAGATGGTGTTGAATGTTGAACTGAAGTCTATGAACAGCATTCTCACATAAGTGTCCTTTTTGTCTAGATGGGTGAGGGTCAGCTGAAGGGTGGTGGTGATGGCATCATCTGCTGAACAGCTGGGATGATCATCAAACTGCAGGGAGTCCAGTGAGGGGGGCAGCTGTGATTTTATGTGCCTCATGACAAGCCTCTTGAAACACTTCATAATGATTGGTGTGAGATCCAACATGGAGGTGGCTTAGAAGCACGTTGGAACAACAGTGGTGCTCAGAGAGATTCTGATGTCTGCGAGGACGTCTGCTACCTGGTCTGCGCATCCTGTGAACTTGGAATGTTTTCTGGTCCAGCGGTCTTCTGAAGAGTCCTCCCTTACATCAGCCATGGTAAGACAGAGCACCTGGTTGTTGAGGGGTGTGGTGGTCTTCCTCGCAGTTGTGTGGTTCTGTGCCTCAAACCGTGCGTAAAAGTCATTCAGCACATCTGAAAGAGGGGCTTTACCAACACAGGCAGGCTATCTAGTTAAGTAGCCAGAACACTGTCACTGAGCCATGTCTCCATAAAAACAAATACACATACCGGAACATACAGCCACTTCTGCTCTTACTGGATGGTGGGGATAAAAATCGGAAACTTTGTTCACTCAATGGAAATCACACTCAGATTCATTAGAATTGACCCAGCGAAAATAATGTTATTATTGAAAGTAACATGTACATTCTAATGGTGAAAGTGATCATTCATGAACACACCACAGCACACAGTGTGAACAGCACAAAATTCTTCCTCTGTATTTAACCCATTCACCAAGTGAGGCAGCGGGCAGCCAGGAACACAGCACCCGGGGAGCAGTGTGTGGGGACGGTACCTCGCTCAGGGGTACTTCAGGGGTGCCTAGCAGTCTTGGGAATCGAACCCATGACTTCCTGATTGCAGGGCGAACGCCCTAACCACTAGGCTACCAGCTGCCCCTAATGATGCTTGTTTTGTACACTCATAGCTATAACATCTGTTTTTTAGATGGAAAATCTTTCTTTACGACAAATCGTACTCAGTTGTGAATAATTGCACAATTAATCATAATATCATGAAAATGATTGTATTAATAAAATTATTATTAAATTAGGTTCATTTACAGTGTCATGCCTTTATGAGAATTAATCCATGTCTAAAGTATTAGTAGGTGTTCATTCTACTTAAGCATTGTATATCAAAGAATATCACTAATGACGCATTTCTTTCAGTTTAAATCAGATCATAAGATATTATCAGTTACTCTGCTGATATAGACCACTGCTGCTCCCTAGACCTTGGCATAAAACTTTGAATACAGAAATGTGTCTCTTTTGTAGCTAAGGGCCCCTAGTCATATGGTGCTGCCATCATTGGGATGGTATAGGCTAGCACATGCTCACAGCACCATCACATCTTTTCAAACTGCCCATAATGCAGAGACAGCTCACCACGCTTGGGGGAGAACACTAACTGGTTAGTCTGTTTGGGGGAATTTTACCCAACCAATTATACTCTCTTGGCCTTCCAGCCACAGACTTGCAATCTCCCGATGATGGGCCAAGACAGTTGCACCACTCCTCTCGTTTTAGCCTTCCACTCATCCCTTTTAAAGAATGGTTAGTTGCCTTCAGTTCACAACTGGAGTGTTCACAGTATTTGAGTGTTCACAGTATCGTCCCCTCTGTCGTGTTTTTGTGCAGTCTAGTATAAGCTGGGAACCTTAACAGAAGTACATGATGTGAAACGGAGGTGAATGGATGTGCCTGATATTCTCCTACATTCTGAAAATGCCAGTATTCATTTTGACTCTAATGACAAATTGAATTGAATAGTATGTTCCCCAAAGCTGACACTTCAATGTTTGTAGGATAACCTGCAAAACTCTTGTCAATACAGAATAACAAGGCTTCTACAAACTTCTACAACTGTCAGCTGGAGGCTACTCCTCATGGTGTGATGCATCCATTATGTGTGTTCTGATCAGAATGCATAGCTTCTGCTAGAGTGTCAGAAACTGTAAGTACAGCATCACAAAGAATGGCAGAAATGTCTGTTTTTGGAAGTTAACAAAATTCTAGTGTGCAGCAAAGAAGACTTTACTGGGTTTTCTATGAACCGTTACTCAGTCTAAGCATTTTTCCACTCCACAAAGTACCAGAACATTGGAACTGGCCATTTTCCACCTGCCACTGGCCCAGATCACTGTAAAAAGCTGTACCTCTCAGGGTACTATGCTGTCACTGAGGTGGGGTGAGGTCTTCTGTTCCCTAAGTAAATAAACATAATTCTACCATAATCGGTTGCAGTTATATTTTATCAGTTGAACTGATTCCGAAGACCCTGTCTCAACTACACTTTATTTATTTGCAATTTAAGTATGAAAAGGTACAAATATACACCTTTGCCGTGGGAAAGCAAAAGTGTGGTCATAATAACATTATTAATACTATATTATTACTCAAATAATTTGTCTGATTTACTTTTTCTAAAACTTTGACAGCGGTCTAAAATTACTGAGTACAGCAGGATCGATGCTACTCGAAAGGCAGTTTTAAAAGCATTTGCAAACACGCTCATTGACAGAGCAATTTGCAGCAGTTAAACTGTCATTTTTCACAACAAAACCATTGATCTAGGGACGTGGTCAGGATCATGTGGTAGAACAAAATTTCTTTATAACAGTTGTGAGCCATTAACCATACATTTACATTTAAAAAATCTGAACAGTTCCTTTTTTTGCTGACAGTGTACTGAAGGTTCTAGCATTATGGTTTTGCTTGACTGAAACCAACAAGGTTGATTAAGCATATTGGTAATTAAAACATTTGTTATGTTAAAACATTCATTCATTCATTCATTCATTCATTCATTTTCTGTAACCGCTTAATCCTTACTAGGGTTGCAGGGACCCGGAGCCTCTCCCGTGGTCTACAGGCGCGAGGCAGGGTCTCACCGCAGGGCCTGTTAAAACATTTTTAACATAATACTAGTATTAAAAGATGCAGGTAGCATTGTTGGACTATTGGCATTTTGGAGTTCAGTCCATTTCTGATTCCAAGTGATGAGAATTATTCCAGATGATTCCACACAATATTTTTTTTAATTTTCAAGATACTCAATTCCAAAGAGTGTAGGGCAGGAGATCAGGCAGCATTAAATCTACAGTATTAAGTATGCAATGTACACTATTGTCACAAATATGTGCTCCCATCTCAGTTTTTCATCAGAAACACAAGATGCCAATTTGATTGTTTGACCTATTTGACCTTAGCAAGGCAGTCTGGAGAGCCAAATTAACTTAGCTGATCATTGAGGGATAGCTAAACTGCACCTGAGTTTCCTCTGTCAACTTTGGGTGATTTGATGTTTCAGCACTGGCAAACTGCAAGTCATCTTTTTCTATAAATGGTACATTTTACTTGATCTTGCTTTTTATTCACACTAGTAACTTGTGTGTTGAGGAAGGATACACACTGTCCATTTTATCATTTCCATGGAGCACTTTGTTCCTTACAGTTAATGGACTGCAATCCATTTCTTTTTTCCCCCCATCTGTTAGCCCCCTTTACCCCATTCATCAATGGTCAGAAAGTCCACAGGACTACCAGTGAACAGATATTATTTGGCTGGTGTATCATTCTCAGCACAACAGTGACACTGAAATGGTATTGCCATGTTAATGTGTGTGTGGTGCACAGACCAGATCAGACAGTCAAAAATCCATCCAAATCCAGAATGGATCCAAGTTCCTAGTATGGATAAGATGCCCACTTCAGAAACCTGCACTGTCAGACGGTGTTTATATTATCTAACTAGTTTCCGTAAAGCTAACTGACAAGCCATATCTGTTGCCTGTACTAAAACAATTATATTAAAAGGCTTAATAACACTGACGGCTGTGTTTGGCTGTTTTCTCCTTAGAATATACTAACCAGCTAACCACAGAATGCAAGTGCCCTTGATGGTTTCATGACCTTTTCATGCCAGTTGTGTTGGATTAATAACAGGGTTGAAATGCTGTGAACTGAAAAGAAACCAGATTTCCAAACAGTATGTCAAACATCTATTTTGCAAATAAATTCTGGGAAAAGGAACATGAGTATTATGTTGTATCTAAAAAAGGCTGCAGTCGAATAGTCATTTTTGCTTTGGAAGGTTCCTAACTGAGTGAAATGGCCCAGAAGAATCTAAGTGGCAGCCATAATAAGAGCTTGTTGAATTCTCTAAATGATACAGAAAAGGTGCTTCAGTGCTTCCGTTCTTATCTCTGTTAGCACAGGGTACACTTTGCCATCCTTTACAAAAAGAAAAAAAATAAAGTTTTCTTGCAGAAATGCACCATTTGGCCATTCATTGCAGTTTCACCACAGCAAAAACCATGTTAATAACATCCGTAATCACAAACCTATTGTGTATGTGTAGTCTGGCTGTTTTCGAACTGCTGTTGTCTTTCCTGAATGCCTATGAATTCTCCTTCACATCTTTGTGTTACCGCTGAGATCAAGGAAAAGTGGCTCGGAAAAGACCATTCAACTGCATTTTATGTGTAACACTTGCAGCATGGCTATTAGAACTGCAGGACTTGACGAGTTAGAGCAACAGCTCCCACTTCTGGCTGCTAACTCAACTTGGCTGCTTTAATCTCCCCTTAACATGACTTTAGTACGGAAAAGATGGCCTTCATGGACAATGGCATGCTGTTTCATCTGTTATAAAACGGATATCCATACCCAAGGGAAATCAGCTGCAAACAGACTTGAGATCCTCATGCACAATCCCTTCTCTCTTCACTATAGGTTAGATAGAGAAGGGGTGATAAAGTGTCCAGCCGCAGAAGCAGAAGTTTCATTGTCAGAAATTGTAAACCTACAAAGTGCCTTTATATGGTAGGTGTTTCCAATAAACTGGCCACCATGCTTATTTAATTGCCACCTATGGAAGGCTGTAATTTGTGAGTGTCTGAGTAGAGGGCTCTAGGAAGATGATTGTGTCATAGAGCATTACACTCCATTAAAGGTGGGCTGTCATGAAGAGCCCCCTTGATTTATATATAATTTTATTTTTTGCGACAAACATCTAGCTGTGCTGGAAAGGGCTGCTTAAAGTGTGTGGTGAAATAACACAAAGTTTCATGAGTGGTTTTGCGTCACAGAGTTTCAGAGCAAATAACTTTTTCGTGCAAAATTTGAGTTGAGTTCAACCTTGGTGAACTTTGACACAATATTTTGCTTCCTTGACTAAAAGCAGCAGCTTTGCCTGTGTTGACCTCTGACTTTTGACTGGCTGACTTCAGTTCGAGTTCTAACCTTGCCACACTCTTAAAAAATATACACACCTACATTATCTGGACTCGCTACCTTACATACATAAATTCCTCACCAGAATAAGTAATGAGTACTGAATTGCCCCTAATAAAATTATTTTGCACACACAGCCTTCTTTATTACGCTAGCCTATGTTCTCATAATTTGATTTGATTAAATTGATTTTACTCAATTCAAGTTTATTTTCGACAAGTTTGCCCAATTTGCAGCTGTAAGCCATCCTACCAGGTCAGTTATCTACACCTTTTTGTTAAAACTCACTGCTGAGAGTTTATAATGATCTAATATGTTCTCTTGATTTTATTGTTTGCAGGTGGTCAGTTAGCAAGTTTGATAACCGCACCAAAACTGATGATTGTTTTTGTTCCCAAAGCTCCAGTCCAGCTATGGTTGAGGTAATTTAACAAGGCAAAATGCAAATGTCTAGTGTTATTGCTACTTAAGGCACACTGTAATACAGATAACTTATTAGAGCGCAGGCACAAACCTGTTTCGTGTCTGACTGGAATATGCTGAATTCAAGGTTGAAGGTAGAAAGATAACATTTAACACTTCTAAGGGTCGAGACAACAGAATGAGTCATTGGCTTGAATAGGAGCTGTTTGCCGTCTTTCATTACGTCCTCCTTGCAAGCTTTTTACCGGCAGCTAATAAACAGTAATGCCATGGGGCACGGAAACATGTACCGAGTGAAGCTGTAAGTGGTTTGTAATTTGGATTTCAGATAAACAGATAAACAGAGATTTCTATCTCATCCTTGCATAATCCTGTCATCCACATTATTACAAAGAATGGCTGCCGTTTGGGACGCACTGATGAAATTAAATGCTGAACAGCACTTCATACACAAGGACTCTCTCCCCTTATGAAGTGCTCTTGATGATCACACTGAAATACAGTCTGACATTCTGTCATGGCAGCTGCTCCTCCCTTTAAAGGGGCTGGGCCTAGTTGTCCAAGCCTGACATATTTTCCACCTTTTGCCATTTTATTAGAAACACTTGTACTTCCACTCACTGGCCACTTTATGAGAAACATCCAACTTGTACTTTCATTAACTGGACACTTTATTAGAAATACCCAGCCTGCACTTCCACTCTCTGGCCATTTTATAAGAAACATCCACATTGTACTTCCACTCACTGGTCACTTTATGGGGTCTGCCAGCCTTATAAGTCCGCTATATAGATATTGAATTACACCTCTGCGGTCAATTACACACCTGCTGATGGCTGCATTTGTCACTGGTTTAGTTTCTGACCACAGGACTGCTCGATTTTATTTGGTGACTGTTATGTCCATGTTATGGCTGTATTAAAACCTGAATTAATGTGGAAGTGTTCTGGTACATCCACAGTTAAAAGCAAATATCAGGTCTTAAAAATTAAAGCTCCAAGAAGGGTTGATTTACGCTTTAAAAACAGTCCCGAACAGAGATCACACCTCCTGCTTATTACACAGACAGGCACAAAGAGCCATGGTGCATTTTTTAACCTTGTATAAGCAAGTCCAGATTTTATAAATATTTCACTCACTCTTTGGATAATGGCTAGACCTCATGTGTGATGGACCTCCGCATGATATTTTCTGAAATGTTTTAAAGATTTTAAAGACATTTTTTGCCTAGAACTGTACTTCCAAGCGAGCAGCCATTTAGGACCCTTTATTTTTAACGAGTGCTCAGCAGCTTTCTCCTTTTTTCACGCTCCATAACTAAATGATGCGCATGGAAATGGGGCGAGTGCTAAAGTGGGTAAAGGAGGCTGGGGAGAAGAAAAGGAGCATGAGAGAAAAGATATCTGGTCTCTTCATCCCTATTCCCCCAGCTTTCACTCAGGTAAATGACCCTGAATGACCTCTTTATACCCCTAATCCTTCAGCTCCCCCAGTACTCGGCAGCAGCAGCATCCCACTGCTGCCTCCCTCGATCTCACCACTTCCTCCCTATCCCTCCCTTCCCCCCCCCCTCTCTCTCTCTCCCTCCCTCTCTCTTTCTCTGGCTGAGTGCCCAGTATTGTCATAACACAAGGTATCTGAAAACTGACAAAGTTCTGAAGCACCGCAACTCTTCTTTTGACACTGCTACCTCTGAAACACATTCACAGGGAGAGAGTAGCATATGTGTGCTTGTGTGAGTGTGTGTGAGAGAGAGAGAGAGGAAAAAAAAAGGATGAGAGCACTAAAGGTGAGTGGGTTCTGAGATTTGTGTCACAATTGATCACACTCTAGTGTGCGGCAGGGTGGCAGAACTTTGGCTAAGCCCAAGCCTCCACTGTTGGCCACCGCTGCATCTTTTTATAGTGCAGTCAAGTATGTGTGTGCGCGCACACTTGTTTTCAGACATTTTTAGGGCAAAATGGTAGGAAAACTAGGACTATCCTCCAACAAAGTGCTAATGATGTTGTAAAATGCTTTTGATGAGGAAATCATACCAACAGTAGCCAGTCCATGATCTGAAGCTTAAGCAGTTGTGCAGCAAGAGAGAAATCTGAAGCACAAGAGCAAGTCCATCTTTGAATGGCTGAAAAGAAGGTTTTAGTTTTGGACTTGAACCCCACTGATACGCTAAGGCAGAATCTCAAACTGGCAGTTCATGCTCAAAAGATTTAAAAAGAAAGTGACCAAGATGCAAAATAGAACGCCACCTGCTCTACGTCCCATTCAAATAGTTAAATGTGGGACAATTTCTCATGAAAAAGATCCATTTCAGTATATCATGTTCTGTGAAGGATGTTAAGTTACACAAGTCTGTGCCTAAGTCAGCCCTGCAGTGATGAAACCATTGCCATTGACAATCAAGTCATGTAGGGGTACAGTCTGACATTGTCCACAGAGTGCTGTAGAGCACGCTGAGCCCCGATGGCTTTGTGGCAGACGATGCAACAGACACCCAAAGAGCCAGACGAAGGTCGTTGTGTCTGGATTCCAGTGTTTAAGAAAACAGAAAGACAAATGCCTTGTTAGTCACAAAGCATAAAAACATCCCTTTATGATTAATGCACAGATTATCTTGATCTGATTGGAGCACTGTAGGAGGAAAAAAAATGAGTCTTGGTGTAAATACACGAGGGCATGGAAAACAAATTCTTTGATTTTGTTTGCAACGACTTCCTTTCACTTCTGTGACGGATGATGCTGCCATGCTTTCTTGAACCATCCTCTTCTGGCATGCTTGTTTTTTGTCAAAGTGCCGCTGAACATCCATAATTACGTTCCCCATTTTGTCGGCCCCTCAATCCAGCCATACATCACCATTATGACAATTTCATTAATTTCCCTTTTTCTTGAATGCGTCCCATAACCACGGTCAGAGAGAAAGAAAGCTCTTCACTGGCCAGACAAGGCTAATCACTCAAACCTGTTTGTTTTGAGATGTTTCCGGGTGAGGAAAGTGGGACGGGCTGCACTGGATCAGTGTGTGTGTTTGCACTCGCGTTTGATGTTGTGTCTACAGGGAATGTTTCTTTGCCTTTGTTCGCTCGCATGTGTGCCCTTGGTATTTAAAGAGGCCTCCCACAGTGAGATAGTGAACTTTTAAAGCAGGAATCATGGCGTGGGTAATTACTGCAAGCCTTAGGAGATCAAGGGATTAGAAAGAAGAGGGAAATGATAAAACAAGAAAGGCATTCATGACCAAACAGTGAGGGACACTGATGGGCCGTGGAGGACAATATCAGAAAAAACATTTGGGTGCACCGTGTCTTACACGCACTGGATTTACTTTGTTACACTAATGTTCTGAACTCTTCTATGTATATACCATGAAACACCTCTTTGTACATTTCCTTTCATCATTTCTCACTCATAGCTCATTGAAACATGCTGAGGAACTGTATCAAAAGTATGGATTCAGTGAAGCTGTGGCCTTATCGTTAAGTTCAGCCCTATCTTCAGGCCACAACTAAGTATAACTGGTCTCTCTCTGGGTGGATAGGTTGTCCCTCCTTCTCTCCCCATCTCTTGCAGTTATCAAATGCTGTTTCTAATGTAATAGAATTGGCTAGGTCTTGAAGGATAGGAGCCTGGTCTTGAATGAGTGGAAGAAAAAAAACTCTTCCACTGGCCAAATTGCAGTCATCACAACTGCTGTTTTTACATTGTCAGGTAGGGAAAACAAACAAAAAATGTAATTACAGGTCATGAATCTTGGTTAAGATCGCACGCAAACCGCACCCACAGAACACAATGCCAAAGTTCTCTGTTGCCTTCTACAGCCTGTGCACAGGCTGGAACAAAATGTTAGGCTATTGAAACATTTCATTTTATTTATCCTTTTCATTTAAATCAAATTTTACAGGTGGCTGCAGCACTCCTTGGTGCAACTGCCGTAAATATGTTCCAGTGCAGAGCAAAATGACAGTAAGAACTATAAGAGTTAAGCTGAAACCTGACCACATATGTGAGTGCAGTGTATGTTAACAGAAAGTCAAGTGTCATCTCCTGGTTTGATCTGGGTCGAAGAGGCCTCTTAATACATATGCCATACAAACAAACGGCCTAGGTTTTCTGAACGTGAATGAGTCCTTGACCTCCTTTTCAGACAATGCTGAAGAGCCTCTCTAACATGTCCTTAATTGTTTGGCTTGCAAACACTTTACAGTGCTGTCTACTTGCACTCCAGTAAATATTCAGCAAACAGCTGAAATTTGTTTGACAGCAGATTAATTGTTATCTTTCTTGGGACTTGCGGGGAAAATTGTGTTAGCAGCTAGAGCTAATTCTATGAATATTTGGAGCTTGTTTGATGTGGGCTCAGGACAGAATGAGATGATTGTGGTATGGCATAGTTATGGTATATCACACTGAAGAAGTACTAAGAATGGGAGAATACGTATGTAAGAATCCTTATGCTACCTAGCCCCAATATTAGACTGTACAGTTATAGACAGTAGCTTATCTCTCTGTTAGCTGTCCTCAACAGCCTGTTTCTGAACACAGGACCACTGTTGGCTGGATATTTTTGCTTGGTAGACTATCCTCGATCCAGACGTGACACTGAGATGTGTAAAAATTACAGCAATACTGCTGCTACCCTCACACTAGAACAACGCACACTAAAACTGTGCTGGGAACAATACAGCATGCTCTTAAAAATAAAGTTTTCTAAATAGCTCCTGACTTGCAGGTGATAATTTTTCATTGGACTCTTATAAAAGGTGGGTTTTGGTTTCCTGAAAAACATTTCACTGAATGATTCTTGGAAGAACCTGTTCATCTGTTGCTACACAATTTATCAGCTATCTTCCATCCCGTCCATCAATGGAAAGAAACTACCAAAGTATCTTTAGTATAAGTCTGTAGACACATGCTCATCATTTATTCTAGAATCAAGAACATGTAGAGGGAGTTTGCCCCCTCCCCAAACTTCTACTCTTTTGGGAAACCTGTATACTAGATGTTGGAACCTGTGAGGGTTTGATTGCATTCAGCCTCTAGCCCACTAGCCTAGCTGACACTTGGCTAGGGTATGATAAGATAAGATAAGATAAGACAAACCTTTATTAGTCCCACAAGTGGGAAATTTACATTGTTATGGCAGAAAGTGGACAGTACAAAGGTAAGAGCAGCAAAAAATATATAATAAAGCTATGCACAACAGTATAGTATAAAAAGCACACTATACAAATAACACAAAATATAAATATAGACATTTGTGCATTGCAAATATATATATGTAAGTATATGTATGTCTGTACACATTGGACAGCAGCAGGCACTGACAAAAACAGTAAGCAACAGTAAAAGTAAAAACAAACAGTAACAATGAACCAGACAAACTGCACATTGCTCACAGTAATATTCCACCCCTAAAATTGTACGTTACACCAGAAAACCACAAAAATTGCACATGTTGTACCAGACAGGTGTCCTCAAGCCCATGTGTGCTGCTCCAGAGTGCCCATTTTACTAGCAGTACCATTCTGTGGAGATTCTGCCAGCTGTGTGTGCAGTTAAACAGCTGTATTAACAACAGGTGCACCTTAAAGTAGCTGAATCACTCATTAGAAGGGGTGTTTGGTTACTTTGGGACATACAGCCCATATGGAGGGTGTATCTGACATAGGGTAAGTGCACCTGATTAGTTCAAATTCTGTATGTAGTCTTGTTCATATTGTTCTCATTTGACTTTTTTGATAACCAAAGAGATAAATGAAAATACATCTGGCTATGACACTCAGAGTTGCTCTCCTTCCGGTGATTAAAGAGATGTACAAGCCAGTCTGCTCTCCTGCTAGGACTCATAGGAAGAATCAGGCAATCAGTGTTCTTCCCTAACTAGGCTGGAGACCCCAAAAAACTGCTCAACAACACTGCATAGCTGTCTGTTTCAAAATCTGCAGCCCTCAGGGATTTGACATGCAGTTTTTCCGTCCCAGATTAGTAGAGCTTGCGCATGACAGTGTGAAATGTACAGTGATGAGAACTGCCTACCACTAGTATTTGCTCAGTGATTCTTGCTCTGTGTTTTTTGCCCCCCCTTGTATTCATGTTTGTGTTTTACACCCCAGTCTCTTTTGGCTTTGTTTTGTTTTGCTTTGTTAGTCCCCTTGTTAGAACACTCATTCATTGGAAGATTAACCCTTTGAACTCCAGGCCATTTTTGAGCGTTTTTCCATCCCTTTATTTATCGGGCTATAACATTTTAATTCCATAAGCTAGCCATTCATGCCTTATGTTGTTTTTTTAGAAGACCCAGGGCTACTTAT
>JBBPCZ010060861.1:0-12410 GCA_037974445.1 Brycinus macrolepidotus | reverse complement strand
TCTCTTACTGACCACAGTATTTGTGTTGTGCAACTCTAGAGAATACCACAATAGACAAAAAAATTAACTAATGCAACAGAGCAGAAGCTACGTGAGCGGTGGCTCAAATGGTTGTGGACAGACCTTGGCTGTTGGTGTGATCTCCTGTAGGTCCGGTATTGACCGTTTCAGTTGGCCCACTTTTTCTCACCCATGCTAAGTCCTCAGCACTTCCTTGTACCCATCCACATAAATCTTTCTCAAAGGAGCAGCCAGCAGTGGGCAGAGCTGGCGCAAAAGAAGACAACTGAAAATGATGACTTGTGACTTTAGCTGGATACTGAATTATGCCAGTAATGAATGTGACACTTCTAAAATGTTTCTAAAACTGTTTGCTGAAATTTTAATAAAATACAAAGTAACACCAGCTTTGGCATTATCACAAAGTTACATAATTACTACCCAAGAGGCTGGTTTTGTCATTGTAAGAAAATGAAAACTCTTCTCAGATCATCAATAACATCAGAAGAGCAAATACACCAACCAAAATCACACAGTGGAATAGTATATATTGGTGGTTTTCAACCTGTGGACTACTGTTATGCTGCTGTTTTTTAACCACATAAATCTGATCTGTTACAATATAGATGACTTACAACATATATTTAACAAAATGTAACTGTTAAATATATGTTGTTCAGTAATAGTCTGGCAAAAGGTACCAAGTTATCTTTATATTTTCTGTGCAAGTGCGTGTAAATGTTTATCTTTTCAGCAGAATGGAATTTATTTGTCATGGATAAATTATTCCAAAGGGGTCTTTCATAAGATCCTGAGGCTGGGCCATCTACAAGTACAGACTGAGAAAACTGAAAAAATGAATGTACTGTACCTTTAAAATTCATTAAAGAAACACAACTGAACCTTAAGGACCATGGTCTACCTCTGAATCAAAAAATTTTGTATTTTTTTGGAATTTATTGTTTGGCGTAATTGTACAGTCAAGCAAAAATTGATACACTGTATAGATTGTTTAATATTGATTTGAATTTTAAAAGAAAAAATCATAATCATAAAAGGTATATTCCAAAGTTATTCCAGTGTCAGGACTGCAATATTCATTCGAGTTTTCAGCTAACACATTAGATATATGTGAACACACTTCTTGTGTAGAAGTTATTTTATTATATTGGCTTATAGTATACTGTGTTAATACTGAAAATCCTTTTTTCCACAAAACATTTAACCCAAATGTAGGTCCTTTAGATACAGAGTAAATGGGGAAAAAAATGTACACTTGTGTGTGTGTGTGGAGGCATGTTGGTCTGAAGCTCTTGCAGAGAAGCTATTTGGACTTTTACTCCCACCTGGTGGCTGGTATGATGTCTCGCAGTTCAGGAAGGAGATGTCATCCAGAGCAATGTTTTGGTATACAGGATTAGAACTACTCTCACCACTCAGTGAGGTGGACTCACCACTAAACACAATCTGAGATAATACAGAGTGAGACAGAAATGTAAAGTATAGATGTAAGAGAGTTTAATGTAGTATGTAAAGTTTTAAACACATCATTCGCTCCCTAATCCGTGCTGTCCATACAGTATATAGAAACTAAGCTGGACAATCAGCCTGTTTTGAAATGCATGAAAACCAATGAATATCCTCCTGTTCAGCCTATAGTAGTTTAGCCCACCCAATCAGAATAAAGACAGAAGGAGCATTTTGACTTGAAATGCTTTTTGAACCAGGCACAATGCAGGGCAGCCAATTGAAAGGTCATTTACATATATCCTTCTTAACTGGAAAGTAAAAAAAACCAGCCTGCTTAAAGCTAATCAGTATAGACAGGTGGGAAATTGTGAAAAAAAGTAAAAACATGACTGTTTTTGGTACAAAAAACCACATGCACATTTAAGAGGACCTCAGGAGAAAATTATGAAGGAGGATAAGAAGGATATAAGATGTTAAATGCAGCTTAAAAATGGAAAGTGCCCACACAACCTAAAAAGAAAAGAAATGAGATTTTTCTATAATTACGACAATGTATTGTATGGAGCGCATTTCACTCACTTCCTAAATCCTGTTTGTATAACATAATCTAATACACTGAAGAAGAATGTCACACACAAACACACACACACACACACACACACACACACACACAAACACACACCCACCCTGTAAGGTTTCTGTTGATACCCAGTGGCCAAGTGCTCCAGGCTCCAGTGCATTGCGGTGCTGTGGTTGCGTGTCCAGAGATGTGTTTTCTTACCATCCCCATTTTGCAGGAACACACTAAGACCCCCTACTTTGCCTCCTCTACCCAGGTGGAAATGAAACCTGAACATGGTTACAGAGCGGCTGTCAGACTTTGGACACTGCAGATTCATACTGGTTTAAAACCTCCCAAGGGCCTTAACCTGGTTTGAAGGTACTCACAGCATCTGGCAGTAGGGGGAGCTGGCTGGCAGTGACGGGCTCTCAAACTGTGCCTCACTTTCAGATGGCACTGAGCTGAAATTCACTTGCATGTAGTGACCTGAAGAGAAGAGGTTCTGATAAGAATACGATGTTACTAATCTATGTTTCTGATGATAACTAATTTCTTGGACTGGTGTGCTTGAGTCACTGTGTTTCATTAAGAAGGTGCCAGCACTGCAATGTTGTTTACTTTTTCTATCATTTGTTACAAATATAACCTTACCTATTTCTGTGGTGTGATCAGTTGGGGGTTCAGTGTTATTACTGGCCTTCACTCTCTGCCACTTGTTAGTATTCTGGCTTATATCACTCCAGCCGCACAGTCCGTACTCAAATGTACAGGGTCCTACACCCAGAGGAGAACAGGAATGAGTGTGTCTCTCAAAATCAGTTAATCATCCAATCTGCTGTTAGGAATTACGGCATTTTTCCTCAATGAAAAAGGGCACCTCACCACAGGTCTCCTCATCTTCCCCCAGGGGGCAGTCTATGCCATAATCACACTGAGCACTGGCAGAAATGCATTTCACTCCATTTGACCTCCAACAGTGGAACTCATCCTCCTAAACAAGCAAAAAGAGCATAAACCTGCACACCATATCTGTATCACTGTATCACAGGATCTCTATGCATTACTCAGTTTGATTCGATTTAGTTTGAATCTGTATGCTGCGATAGCGCTTCAAGGATCACTGCGATTCTGTGGTGAAAGCTTTCTGACAGTGGTGGACACACACCTGGCCACTTTTGAAGTGAAGAACTTTTTTAGATGAGAATCAGTAATAACCAGTAATGCTTCTGGTCTGCGAGCAACAAACTTTCTGCTTCGAGTGTCACACAAGCGGCAGAAGGGACATGCGATCAGAGTGCTCTACATTCCAAGTTTACCGTGAGATGTGAACAAAATGAGCTGCTCCACAGGGTGTTTGTCATTCATGTTTTGGAATTAAAAAACATTAACCCTCCAATGACTTGAGCAGCTGGTTACAAACATGGTGTTTGCAATTATACTGGTTACACTGAATTTACTTTTTATGTATTTATTTAAATCATACTTAATTATACTATAAAACAATATATAGATTTTTTTTGTAATAGGTGTTTATACTGATATCTGAGCTCCTGCTATATGTTTCAAAATTTGCTATGTAAGAATTAGTAAATAGTAGTAAATAATATACAGATTGTTCTTGTAGTAATTTGTTTTATCAAGAACCTTAAGTGAGAATCAAGATCTCAGAAAAAAAAATAAGTCAATTAATCTTGAGCCATGTAAAAACAGCTGTGCTATCAGATATTCAATTAGACATGCCAATTCATGCTCTCTTCATAATGAAAATAATGCCATCGGTCAGTGTTCTTTAAGTAATCACGGCATCCCGATGTGGTCAGAAAAGCATGTTGACACAGCTTATTATAAAATATAGCTCATAGAGCAGCGGAGAGAAAAGACATAGCATGTAGTGGACAGCTGAATGTACAGCGCAAGTGTTAATGTGGTCATTCATAATTTTCATAATTTTACACAAATTGACAAATTAATGATATTACTTGGATAACCACTGTGTTGATGTGGAGAGCAGAGTGATAAGTACATCAACATATCCAAGTAATCTGTATAAAATTATGAATTATGACCTCATGACCATTCGCCCTATACACTCAGCTCTCCTCTGGGTCCTTTTAATTCTGTTTTTGTAATAGCGAAAGTCAGTGTTGCATTACGCAAAACAAACTAATAGTTTTGGTCCGTGTTTCTGGTTGGCAAAGTAGCCTATCACAGTGAAGTACTGGTGACTGTAGCTTACTGTCTCATTATGGTGGCCAGTGGAGTGGCCATGCGTCATGCTAGAACGGCACTGGCCACCTTCTGGCTACTCCACTGTCCCTCTATAACTGTTCTTTTTTAAGTTTTGTTATTATTCTTATTATAGGTGAATTTTGAGGACACTTCTCCTACTACAGTTTTTGAAAAATTGGCATGGTTCCAACGTCAAAATGTATATAACTTTGCGATCAGTTAATCAGGGGCAGAGTTTTCCAAAACCATTATAATGTATGTTTGGGGATTTTAACAGAATAAAGAGACATTATCTGATTGGCAACATGATAGCAATCACCTAGCAACAATCCCAGTTACCATAGCAACCACACAATCACACTTCACATCGTACCGTTAATCGATCTGATGATCAGCGGCAGAGTATTGATTGTTTAAAAATAAATGTGGTTGAGAGACCTCTGTAATAAATGGAAGAGATAGTGGTTGGGTGAGCCCCCTTCTGTATCAATGTGGTGAGACAGTCTTCGATATCATGGGTATGGATGCCCGGAAAGGGATAAACAGCTTTAAAACCCAAAAAGCGAAGTAAAAAACGCAGAGCAATTTACAGTTTTTGAAACGTTAAAACGGGGATGAAACAAACACATAGCAAAACACACAGCATGCTCATTAAATGGACTTCCAGACACTATAGCTCAGGTCAGTTATTGTCACGCACACCAATCACGTGACCGCCACGAGGAACCGGAAGTAGGCGGGTCACCTGGAATATAAACAGGTAACCGGCATTCCGTCTTTGCTCAGTCATTGAGTCAACCTACCGACTCCAGTCCAGACTAACCCTCGTCACCGTGAGTACTCCGGTTATCTTCTCCTTATCGTACTGTGTGTGCGTGAGAATGCAGATTCCCGGTGGGAATCTCTACTCTCTATCTGAGAGCGTTCTTAGAGTAAACTGCATGATTACCTGCTCTCTCGCGTCTCTCCGCGTTTGGGTTTACCCGTCACGCTACACTGGGCTAACAGCCAGGACCAGCCTTCTCCTGACAGAATGACTGAGCCCACAGCTGTGAACCCAGCGGAGTTCGCCTCGCTCGATGGGCTGATCGATGGGCTGAACCGAGAGGTCGCGAACTTGCGCCGCCTCGCTCTCCAAGAACACCTAGTGGCTCGAGGAGAGCTAGTCCAGCTTCGGATCGCACTTCTCATCTCCCTTCTCACCGGGCAGGCAGTAGAGTGGGGCACGGCTGTCCTCCGATCAGACTCTGACACAGAACACTCCTTTCCAGAATTCATCTGCCAACTCAAAGCCACTTTTCACCACCCAGACAGTGAGGTGGGGACTGACTCCCGCCTGTACCATCTGCGGCAGGGAGACCGTTCTGTGAGCCGTTACAACTTTACCACCTCATCCACTTGCGTCTGTCAATTCCCCACCTCACCCGGTGCACCATGCAGTTAGGGCGCGCCTCTCTGACCACCGAGGAGAGGGAGCGTAGGTATTGCGAGGGGCTCTGCGCATACTGTGCATCCTCTAAACATCACCGAGCGGTATGCCCTCTCCGTCCGGGAAATGGTCAGACTAGGTGAGGGGAGAGAGGAGCTCACCTGGTCCCATCACCATCTCCTCTGCCATACCGACTATTTCCCGTCTGGTGGTCCAGATCCAACTCCAGATGGGCCACGAACGGGTCAAGGCCACAGCCTTCGTTGATTCGGAGGCTGCTGGTCACTTCATTGACCAAGCTTATGCTGCTCAACTGGGGATGGGCCTGGAGGCATTATCCCAGCCAGTTCAGATCAATGCGGTTGACCCCTCTCCACAAGCCCCATCACCCACCAGACCTCACCTATCACCCTTCACATTGCAGATCACCAAGAATCCATCCAGTTCCTCATTACCTCTCTCTCCTCACCGGTTAGGACATGTTCTAGGGAGTCCGAGGCCCCCGAAATAAGAAGAAAGCGGTCCAGCTACATCCCCATCGCCTGTCCGACCTGGCCATCGACATCCTGCTGTTTAGTTCAGCCCCTTCCTCTGTCTCTAGCAATAGCAAAGATTTTATTTGCGTGAAGTATATGTCAGTTTTGTTTTTGATGGAGAATGTTTCTGAGTTAGAGGAGCGCATCCGGACTTTGACTAGTGATAGGAGACGAGAGTCAAGCGTGAAATTAGTTACTCCTTTAGGGTCTCCAGTGCCAGCTACTGTTAGGGTATACAGCTACTGTATACCCAGTGCCAGGGTGCTGGACACTGTAGGCAACTTGAAGCTGCTTGCTAACCATAGGTTTCACCGGATAGTTACATAGGTTTCACACCACAGCTACTGCCTGATTCAGCTGAAGCAGAAGAACTAATAATACAGAAATGGGAAAAATAGCCTCAGGGTTATAAGTGCTAATGAGAGCCAGTTTTGCTGTTGCATACCCCCGCTGCCCCACTGGAACTCCACTTCATTTCCAAACCCCCCCATAATTAAGTATTTAAAGTGTAAACAGAGAGGCCCATAGAGGGTTTGGTGTGGGATACTCCGTTCTGGGCCACCTCAGCAACCACAGCAACCACCTAGCGACAACCACAGTTACCATAACGCTGCACAATCACACTTTGCATTTTCTCATGGAAATGCATCTTCTAGTTAGTGTGATTGCACCAGCACTTTTGTTTTTCTTAAGTTTTATTACTATTAGTGAGATTGGTGACGTTACTGTTCTTCTTTTAAAAAATAAAAAGTTTTCTTTTTATTTTTCTTTTTACAGGCAAAAAAGGCACCACTTCTCGTCTGAGCTTATGCGGAATTTCAGAATCGCTCCAATGTCACTTGAGTCTAAATGGGACAGATTGTGAGCATTGTGATGTTACGTGTATGGTGCCTGCAAAAGGATGAAACACAGATGCGTGGTAAAAAACACAGAGCAAAACACAGTAGACTCATAAACAGACTTCAAGACACTAAAGCTCAGGTCGGTTATAAAAAAAGAAAAGACATGTTTCACTGTTTATTGTGGTTTAATTAAAAATCAGCATGTAAATATGGCTATGTGTGCTTTCAGCCGTCCTTAACCATAAATAGCTTGGCAACAGGCAGCATGGTTAATGCCCCCCTGGGCTCTTTTGAGCACTTGCCTAATTAGTCCTGCCAGTGGGTTTGGCTAGTAAAGCTTGGTAAATTAATCAGAGCTGTACGTAAGAGACATAACCAACACAATCTCACCTTGCAGGGATAGTTAGTGGGCGTTGGTGTAGCAGGGGGTACAGCAGGTGTGGAGGAAGTGGAAGTGGGAGGGGGAGTTGGAGGTGTTATTGGCAACTGACTGTTGTCAGGGTCATGAACACAGTTTGGTGAGAAGGACACATCGTCCACAGCTATGAATTGTTCACGGCTCTCGCCGCCCTTAACGAACTGGAACACAAGCTACACATGCAATAATGGGTTTAGGACCACTCATTTTAATGTATTCCATTAATTTCTAATGTATTAATGAAGGTTGAGGGTTTATTTCAGACCTTGGCCTTTGCTGCGGAGGTGAAGGTGACCTCTACTCTCTGCCAGTGGAATCCATGAGTTACACTTTGCCCCCAGAGAATGATGTCATTGTCCCCACTGCGGAGCATCCGCAGACCTATGATCAGTCTGGCCATGGGGTTGTTACCGCAGGAATAGTAGTAGAAGCTCACCTGTGAGACAAAAGGCAACCAGAAGTGAAGCCTGTATGACTATGTGAACATTCAGAACAATGTAAACTCTATCAATGATACACTTCTCCTTCATTTGTGGAATCCATTGTAAATTCATTCATCAATGAACTACCATTGTAGTTCATTCATCAGTTCAGATTTAAAACTTATTGAAAATTAATCGTGACACGCAATTTGTACATATTTTTTTTTATTTCAGTTTTGGGGGTTTAAAATGGACACATGATATATGAAGTAGGTTTTTGTACTGTTTTTAGTACAAAAAGATTTCATAAAGTTGTGTTTAAATGTGTTAGCTGTTGCAAACTGATAGGCCTTCAGCTCAGGCTATAAATACCAAAAACTCTCAAAAATCATGCTAATATCTAGGAATTCTAGATTAATCTAGTTCTAGATTAAACGCACACATCTAAAGCTTGTCCAACATACATAATGGTGATAACATAAAACATAATTTATCTTGTATGTAGAATTTCTAGAGTGATTTCTTCAGTAAAAAGCCCTGGCATAGAGCTGCTGCTGTTTATCTGTCAGAAACCCACTGGTCAGACTGCTGTTTGTATTTACAGTCAGTGATGTATCTAGGACTTCCAGAAGTGACATTTTCCCTGATGAAATTGGTCCCACGCAGTGTGAATCAAATTATCATTGGTTGATTCCGCTGTTATTTCCTCTAATACTGACTTCGTAGAACTTCAGTCCAGCTTGTGGAGGCCTAACCAATAAGAGAGCTCACTTGGCTATTTCAAACCTACACTCCATGGAAAACTAGGAGTTTTAAGAATTTAACCCTATTGTTACCTACCAAACCTTAATAATAGTAACATTGCAATACCTGCAGATTTTAAATACAAACATACAAATGAACTAAAAAATACAAAAATGTATTTTGTTAGTTCCCATAATTGATTAGGACCCCTCTGTTTATTTGGTAATCACTGAGCTGTGCTCTGGCAAACTCACAGTGCAGGCAAAGCTGGGGAGGAGAGTGCTGGACATGATCTCTGCTGTTTGGTTTGGAGAATGTTGATAGATAGGGACAATATAATGACCTGAAACATAGAAAAGGCAAGTCTGATGTAGTATTATTTTCTATATATCACAATATATGTATATTATGTATGTTTTAAAATATATCAGTGAATTAAATGGGCATTATGGAGTGTATTATCGATTTATGATAGTCTTTTGACATCTACCTGCTGCTGTGTTGCGGGTGTGGTCTCTAGGTGGCTGTTGCACTGGCCATGCCCATTCTCCTCTCTGCAGGCTCCACCCATCCCATCTCTCGCTGATCTCCCATGAGCACATGCCTTGCTCAAAACTGCAGCGCTGCTTATAACCCAGCTCCTCTGACCATGCACACACAATACATGTAAACACATTCATCTCTCTCTAAACTTGGGGGGAATGTTTCATTTATGTCATGTCAGGAATACAACTTAAATGAGTGTTATGCTAGGCCTCTTACCACAACATGCTTCATCACTTCCATCTCCGCAGTCATCACTGAAGTCACATACTCTGCTCATTTCTACGCAAACACGGTTGTAACATGTGAACATACCCACTGGACACGACTCCTGAGGCTCTGAATGACAGAAAATAAAACGGTGGAATGGATAGATGTGTCATAACCTTTTGATTCTTTAATCTGCTATCAAACTATACAGTAACCTTGTAAGAAACCTGCAAAGCCAAGGACATTTAAATAATCTCTTTCGCACCTGGGAGAGAACAGTTCAGAAAGGCAATGTCATCTATGGCGATGTCACCGAGCTCACTGAATGTCCTGGTGGCCTCAAAGAGCACAGTGAAAACCTGATGAGTGCGACCCACTGCCACCAGTGCCTGGAGCCAAATATCTCCATGGTCACCAGACTTCCACCACAGAAGAGTTCTTCTTGAGCCTTCTTGGAGGAACACTTTTAACTCTCCAATGCCTGTGATTAGGACAGCATACAAACAAATTCTTACAAACAGGCCAGCATAAAATTATATCTGTGTCCAAGGGTGTGACTGGGTCACTAGGCTATAGACTGAATGTTTTAAATAGCCCCAGATCTTTTCTTGGATCAGTGTTCTTTCCTGAAGACGTCTACTGTATGCCCCCCAAGCCCTCACATCAACACACCTAATGATATAGATTGATATTATCTGCCACTTCCCTCAGGAAACAGTTTCAAGTCCTTTGATACTAAATATCTTCACTTTAAAATGCTGCAGTAAACTGTTTCATTTTTAAAATGTGCACTGTGGTTTATTTGTGTGTGTGTGTGTGTGTGTGTGTGTGTGTGTGTGTGTGTGTGTGTGTGTGTGTGTGTGTTTACTAATTCTGTGAAGTAGCCCTCTCACAATGTGTGTAGTAGTCTGCTCCTTTGTCTTGGGTTTGAACGTGTTTTTACTGCTAAAGGCAGCCATATACTTTTTGAATTTACACTAACAATACATAAACCAGGCTTAATGCTGATTTTCTACCAGATTCAACGGTGCATGGCCAGTAAATGAGAACCTTTGTTTAGATTTATACACAAATAGTGTGTTATTCATAGCGGCATGCTATTCTCACTCTTCTTACCAGCTTTCCAGTTCCACACTGCAGACACATACATTACTTGTTAATCGCTGAAAACTTCCTGGGCCTCTGAAAGCACTGGGCCTCTGAAAGCGTCCCCCTCTATGGGCAGCCCTGCTTGCAACCGAGACTTGTATCCAGGCGCACTTGTCTTACCCTCTCCGTACATGTGGTAGTAGAACTCGATCACACATTCAGCGCTGGCTTGCTTCATGGCTACACTCTGCAGTACAGCATAGCTGTTCTCATCTCCATGACTGGCCTCTACTGCCATGTACCAGCCTAATAACATCAGAGAACCAGAGTGAGACCACTGGCAGCATTGTAAATGAGATATGGTGAGAGATTCTGAGTTATGATTAGATACATACAGGAAGTGAAGAAAATTATACGAAAAAAGTATACATTTATTATATGAAAAGTATTTAAAAAGGTGTGGAGCAGGGGTGCCTAATCTTGGTCCGGTCCTACCATCTGCTGAGTTTAGCTCCAACCCTAATCAAACACGCCTGATCCCCTAATAGAGGTCTCTTCAGGAGTACTGGAATGTTAAAACCAGGTGTGCTGGCTCATAACTCTGCAGATCTCCAGGACTGAAGCAAGAATTGAGCACACCTGGTGCAGGGCCTTCACAACAGCTTGCTTCACATTTTGCTCACTACAATATTGCACAAAGTATAAATGGTAGTTGGATCTGGTGTTTGGGGAGGCCATAGAAGAAACCTATATCTGTAAGGGAGCTTTGAATTGAGTAAATTTTAGATACAGTACCCACACGTTCATAGCTTTCATTGCTCATCATACATATTTTCCATATTCTGAAATCTGGAACCAAACCTGCTTTTTTTGAAGACAATAATTTGTTACTTTTTGCTGCATTAATGTTTGTTTACATGTGTTCTGGTATTCTATGGTGGCACCTAAGACTCTTGCAAAGTACTATATATGAAAACGTATGAGTGCTACTTTGTGTATGTTACCCAGATCTGTTCCAGTAGTATGGTCCACTGAGGGGCCCGTGTTAGCAGTAGCTGTTCCATTACGATCTCGCACCCAGGCAAACTGCCCCACACTCATGTCCATCCATGCACAGCTGTCCATCTCAAACTGGCATCCAACAAATGCACCACTCACCATAGTCATATCTACATTGTTTAATGATGCAAAAAAGCAATTCCAGTTATTATAGTGGCAGCTGCTTCCTTTACATGAATATATGCATACATTTGTATATGTATGAATAATTGATCTCTCCACTGCAGATCAAGAGAATTAAATTTACCTTCACATCGCCCGGTCGTAACTGTTATATCATCCACAGCAATGAATCCTCCATTTCCAGACTCTGCCTCTAGAAGAATCTGATGAATTCTGAAAAGTTAGTGCATTCATACACTAAATGTACAAAAATATCTAGATGCCCCTTTGTGGAATATTAAGTCTTTGTCGCACAGAAGCCATACATTTTTCTCATATTTGGTGGTTCCCTAGTTAAGCTACACATTTTGTTGTCTTCAACAATAGAATATATTTTGATAGAAATGTGTTTTTATATGTATGTTTTTATTGTTGTTAAATGCAGTTAAATTGTGGTTAAATTTCTTGTGGCAGTTGTACGTGACTCTTTAATATTGAAAATTTAATTGAAATTTGTAGGTGTGCTATGTGTTTTATCTTAGAACCGTTTTTGTGCAGGTTAGGAATTGCGTTCACAAGACGAGGTTCTCATCCTTCCCTCCTTTCACCCCTTTGCTCGCTAGCAGCTCAACACAGAGTCACGACATTTCACACACAGTGAGCCAACAGTGTCTTAATTAATCTCAATTCAATTCAATTCAATTTTATTTATATAGCGCTTTTTACAACCAAGTTGTCACAAAGCAGCTTTACAG
>JBBPCZ010060850.1:0-12410 GCA_037974445.1 Brycinus macrolepidotus | reverse complement strand
AAGGCACCCGGACTGGCTAGCAACACACCTGACTCTCGTTTCCTATCCCTAGTTAAAATCCGGATGCGCTCCTCTAATTCTGAGACCTTCTCCGTCAGACACTTAACTAACGTACACTTCACACAAGTAAACTTCCTGCTAGTGCTAGTGACGGAGAGAGGGACTGAACTAAGCATGCCGCAATTATGTGGGCATAATTAAATGATTAAGGTGTAAACAGTCATTCAGAGTGGTGTCATTCAGAGTGGTGTGAAATGCACCACTGTAGATAAACCTATCTAATCAGTATTGTTCACAGCGGTGGTGATAACTGAAGTGTTTAACTCTTAGAAGCAATGGGTTTTCCATAGACATCATGTGTTTTTTGTTTTGTCTGTTTTGCATTATGTCTGTGAGCAAGTATAGCGAGGAATCTAGAGGACTATGACTCATTAAAGATACACCTATTATACTACAGGCCAGATGTTTGGCTCCACCCTTACATTAATAAAAATAAAGGACTTTTTCCAAATTTTAATACAAGAAAACATTTAGAAATGCTTGAAACAAATGTAACAGCCTGGTTTTATAGTATGTAGTAATAAATTATTCAGCCACAAAGTTATTGGTTTTGAAGAAGAGATTTCATGTCTGTCTTTAGTACATTGACATTCACTTTGTGTTGATCATGACAAACTGAAAAGTATCCCCCAATTCTTTAATATCACACTTTCCTTCTGGTTTATGTATCATTGGACAAAATTTAATTCTTCAACAGGATAATGATCCCAAGCGTTCTTCAAAATTGTGCCAAAATTATATCCAGTCCAAAGAAAAACAAAATGTTCTGAGAATTATGTCTTGGCCTCCCCAGTCTCCAGATCTTTCTCCCATTGAGCTGCAGGGACAAGCTGGACAAACATGACTGAAATGAGCATCTAGCAAATGAGGCTGGAAGGGTTTGGACACAAGTTATTTCCAAAAATTGCTGGAAAAGCTGCTGTGAATCTGTGCTGCTGTGAAAAAGGCAAGCGCTGGTTATTTTGATGAAATTTGTATATAAGCTTTATAATCTATTAAACTGCACTTAAAGTGTATATTACTACATTACACTTCAAAAGCAGTCAGTTTCATTTGTTTGAAGTATTTCTAATGTTTTCTTGTAATAATATTTTGAAAAAGCAGCGTGTCATTTATTTATTTTTTTAAATCCAAGGGCGGGCCCAAACTTCTGGCCTGCTGTGTATATATACATATCATATATGTCATCTTCTCTTCAACTATTATTATTATTTTCTTATGCCTATAAAACAATATATGACTCTCTAGTGTGTTAAGTTGTTAGTAAACCTGAATGAGTCACATGTGTCTCAACACATGTTTATTGCTGGGTTCTCATTTGTATCTTTGGGGGGACGGAGTTGGGAGGGGAGGTCTGGAGTGAGGCATTATAAAGTTATGTTCAGCAGGCTGTAGATTCTTTACTAGGTGAACTCAAACTGTATGTGTGTGCATCTCAAAAAACAGAAAACCCACATTAGCAAGATTTCACTACTGCATGTATGTAATTACAAATAGAATGGATAAAAAGTAAAGATCTCACAGAAGAGACACTGTAGAACAAACAGCAGAAATACACTGCTCAAAAAAATTAAAGGAAAACTTTGAAAACACATCAGATCTCAATGGGAAAAAAATCATGCTGGATATCTACACTGATATGGACTGGGTAATGTGTTAGGAACTAAAGGATGCCACATTGTTTGATGGAAATGAAAATTATCAACCTACAGAGGGCTGAATTCAAAGACACCCCGAAAATCAAAGTAAAAAAGGTGTGGCAGGCTAGTCCAGTTTGCCAAAATTTCATTGCAGCAACTCAAAATGGTACTCAGTAGTTTGTATGGCCCCTGCCATGAGGCAGTGTCGGATGGACCAAAACATAGTGTCCCAGAGATGTCAACTATAAATACAAAATACATCCTAATTAAAGGTGATTTCTTTCAGATTTTCCACAACTTTACCATTAGACATTAAAAACTCAACAGACGTGAAGGTTCGCGTGGGATAGTAAATAAAATAGTTAGATTCCTCGTATCACCACCATTATAATGAAATCCAAGTCAGTAAGTTTCTCTACAGGAAATCATTTCCCAACAGCCCACTCTGAAGGGCTGTTTACAGCTTGAATTTCGAAAACATGGAAGTCTTCATTAATATGTTCACAATTCAGCATTAACAGCTGCAGGATCACTGCACAAACTGCAGGAGCTGCCTGGCACAGCCTTTTCCTATGTTCATTTACAGTGACATTGTCATTACCCGATTCAAACCGGGACTACGCATGCGCATAAATACGTCGTTTCGGCTTGCCAAACTGACCTATTCTCCAAGCGGAAAATGAAAGTAAAAGTTAATGTGTTACTCGTCCTTTCTGGGATTGTTCTGGGATTATACTTAATGATTTATACTTAATTTTAATAAATTAATATTTTTTTCTTCAGAAAAGACGACTTAGGACTTTCCTCAAAGCGTCGATGCTATGGCTGCAGGTAAGAAAATTCACACCTGTAAGGTTTATCTCCCGCGTCGTGTACTTACCTTTTAAATCAGGAACACAAAAAAGAAGAGCGATATATATATATATATATATCACTACCAGGTCTGACTAGTTTGACTGAGCTGAAGAAAATAAAATGTAAACGGTGTGTTAAACTATTATATGAATAGAGTTTAGTAGAAAATAAAATGTAAAAGGTTTGTCACACTATTATATCAATAGAGTTTACCTGCGCGTGACCCCGTTCTGCGCCTCTCTGGACTGGGAATTCATCGAAGCTGGTAGAATCGCTTCAAAAACTAATGTTCTAATGAAACGCCCAAAAGTAAGCGCAGGGTTGATGCATAATCCTGATAAAATACATTTCTTTTACACTTTAGCCGCCTGCAGTAAGCTTTTTGGAGGTTTTTGTAGTAGTCCACACCATGGGCGTCGGAACCATTATATTAGAATTTATATAAAAAATCATTCTTTTCGTCCCCTCCACATTATCCACATAGCGATTTGTATGAGTTAAACACGCGAGGCGCTACAGCTATCAACCACCCCCACCCTCCCACACACACACATTAAAAATGCGTCCAACGCCCCTGGTCCACACAATTCACAGGCCATTCAGCTGCAGTTTCAGCAATCTGGTTAACACCTCTCTGGTAGATTATAGGGAGTAAGAGTTAGAATTAACATGTTAATCTGTTGTCTCTGGTTTCCTGGCAGCAATGCAATAAATATTCATCTGGTGCTTATCTAAGCTTTACCTTACAGAGTGTGCACTGGTTTGGCAGGATTTACCGTCGTAAGAGAGCACTTAAGAATTTCTCAGCAGGTCCAGAATCTTGTCAAAAGTGTAGAACTGTCTAAAAGAACCTGAACTGACAACAAAAGTCTTGTTATGTTTTCATAAAAAAGTGTACTTTTTTGTTATAAAATGCTATAAATAGTATAAATAGTTTGTTGTTGTTGTTGTTGTTGTTATATCCCAGGTGACTAAAATAAAGCATATTCTTATCTTTGTAATAACAGAGGTACTGAGGTGGATTTTGCTGCTTCTTCCATTTCTCCCTCATGCTTCCACTGGTGAGTGTTCTTGTCCTTCTAAAGCAGGAGTCATCAGATTGATTTGATCTGAGACTAAATTCTCAAAGAGCAAATGCTGTTTGTTGCTCACAACAGGCTAACAACAATATCTCTGTTAAATTGTTGCAATAGAAACATTGATGCAGAGTACTTTATTTGTTTTAGCACTAGACATGGCATGGGAGCAGTAAGATCCCTTTAAATGCCCCACTTCTGCTTCATATGAAAAAAATATGTATTTTATTACATGTTACTTGTGTACCCACTGTGTGTGTTGTCATATATTCCATTAGGTCTTAGTAGTTGATAAGATTTCCTTGCTTTATCCTTTTTATAAACTGTGCATGTTATTATAACCAAAGAAACATGTTGGACGTTGGGTTGTTCATGAGGAATAAGGAAAGCTTGCTCATTGGCTGGGTACAACATTACATTACAACAACAACTGCATAAGGAAACTCTGAACGAATCAACGTTATGTTTAGCCGCTTTGCCGAATTTCTTTCTGTTCCAGAAAAGTTCTTTGTGGTGGTTGCTAAGGCTCCAGTGTCGGCCCTGCTTGGAGACTCTGTGACCTTGCCCTGCACTGTCTCAAACCAGACAGACGTGAGAGAGTATGAAGTGCGCTGGTACCATCCCACAATGTATAACAAACCAGTTGCCTTGTACAAGAATGGTAAAATAGTGGAGAGCTCAGCAGATAAACAGTATCAGGGCAGGGTGTCCCTTTTTGGAGTTCTGGAGAAAGGGGATGTGTCTCTGAAACTGGTTAACCTCACACTAGAAGATGAAGGAGAGTACATATGCCATGTTAGCAGTGAAAGCTGGTATGACAAGAACCAAATGTCCCTCAAAATACAAGGTAAAGCTGAACAGTGACTTTCTACAAATATTTTCTGTGTTGTTGACTATATCATCTGAATGGGTAACAGGATGGAGTATTTAGCCAGGACTGTAGGACATCATGAAATGCTAATGGTAAATTTCTTTGTATAATGTTACTCTATTCTAGTGGTGGGCTCCGTTCCTGTCCTGTCTGTAGCTGCTGCAGGAGGTCAGGTGAATGTGTCCTGTGACTCACATGGTTGGCTACCAAAACCGTCACTAAACTGGACAGACAGAGAGGGGCGGGAAATGAAACATCTCAGTAAAGACAGGTTCACCAAAGGTAACCTCATTTCGATGCTTAAGGCAAAACACTACAGATAAACAGAGTCATTTTTTTATTTTTTAAAACAAGTATCACTGATTTCACAGTGAATCTTTACCTGGAGATTGCTGATATTTCTACAAATATTTTAGTCTTAGAAATTTTGTAACAAATTAGACAAACGACACACTGTACACCAAAATATGCATGCATTTGCGTATTAAAAAATTAAATATTAAAATGTTTGTTTCTGTGTGAAGATATATGCCAGAGAAAGAAATTCTTGTTTTTTTATTGTTTAAGGAAGGAAGGTCTATGCACTGTTGCTAAAAAATGTTTTTCATGTAAAGTACAAAATCTAGCCTAAATGAGCAATTAGGATATCCTCCTGTAAAAACTTTAGGAATGAACAAATAAAATTTCATGAATGCAAGTGTCTCAGTAAATGCTGAGATGTTTGTTTCGGAATGTAAAGAAAAACAGTGTTAAGAATGGGCTTCTGAACTGCATTGCCCAAAGAGATCTCAGATTTGCTTCTTTAAATTTGCTTCTTTAGTTTTGCACTGGAGGTAGAAAGCTAATGTATCTTACATGTAGTGGAAGCACTACATCTTGCAAACTGCAAATCTGACTCATCACACTGTATGCCATAATTTTATCTGTATAGAGAAAGAAGTGCAAAACAGTTGGAACAAAAGGCCACAGACTGACAAGGAAGGACATTTTAGTGTGTTCATAAAACAAAAGGAAATAACTATAATTCACAGTGAAAGAGAGAATAAAAGTAATTAAAAAGAGGCTTACCTAACAGAATTAGAAAACCATTTTTTGGGCACACTATCACTAACGTACTTGGACAGCATATAGAGCACAAGAGAAATTTCGAAGCCATTGGACCTTCTTTAGATGGTAAGCATCTGTGTTATTGATTGTGTGTCGTCTGCTTCACAGTAACTATAATCCAGAATCCTCTTTCCGCTAAAGTGATATTTCTTCCCTTCTTGTCTCTCCTGTCCTCCCTTCTGTCTTTCCCACAGATGCTAACGGGTTGGTGAATGTGAGCTCTTGGCTGCTTGTCTCTCCTTCTGAGTCACGGTGGCTCTCCTGCTCCGTGGCTTTGTCTGCTTTTAATGAGTCCAGACGAGAAAGCAGAGTACTGCCATTCCCTCCAACAGGTGACACCCCATAACCACACTGAAAATGTGCCTGTTATATGGGGCTGGGGTCACAAATCTTATCCACAAAGGGCTGCAGGATTACACTAAAATCAAGCTCTCCTGATTCCGCTTGTTTAGTCAGTTGGTCTTAAACACCATATAAATCAGATGAGCTGAGCTCTTGGTTGGTTAAAATAAAAAACCTGTACTCACACCGGCCCTTTGCAGGTAAGATTGGTGAGCCCTTATAAAAGAACACTGAGTAAACCCAAAGTGTTTGACTTGTGTTGGCGTGTACTTTGTGAAAAGTACACATTTTTTATGGAAAAAAGTACACTTTTTTAATGAAAACTATGCAGCAAAAACAGCCTGTTTTGAATTGAATATGCTTGTGATGTCACAATCATGATTTAGTTTACATTTGACAGCCCATGCAGCCTACAGCAGTTGAATTAAACTGTCATGTTAAGTGATGCAGGTTGTAGTTCCTGTCTATTGCAGAGTTGTGGGAAACTTTATGCATCGCCGGAGTATCAGGATGCAAATGTGTCATTACAGTCTTCCAAAGGATTTAAACATTCAAAAGGAACAGTAAAAATAATATTGCCCACAGCCAAGGTTTTCATTCCAGGAGTTTTTGAATGGGTCATTCAGAAAGGGCTCTTTTACATATAAATCTGTCTTTTATCAAGCACAGTAACAAAGCATAGCCAGCTTAAATGTAAAGGAGAAAGAAAGGCTGGAAAATAGTCATGTGCAAATAAATGCCAGCGTGAACAAGTCATCCAAGCAAGAAAACCAACAACACAGACTTTGAGAAAAAAAAATCTAAGAACTTTCTTTCATAACAGTGGCAACAAAAAAGATGATCAAGAGAGTGAGGGCTGGAATGGAATGAGTGAGGGAATAAAAGAAAAGAGACATAAATAGAATAGTCTTAGGGAAGGACTGTGATAGACTTCAGTCTACTGGGCAAGAAAGTAGAGTAGAGTAGAGAGAGGGGGAGAGAGAGAGTGAGTGAGACAGAGACAGAGAGAGAGAATACGAAGAAAACGCAAGCATTAGTATCCAAACCAGCTTGTGTGTGGAGTGGGTACCACTTGCGTGGCTGCATTGAGATTGGCATTTTTATGATGTCTCTGGACAAGAGGGTAGCATCAAGTGCCCTCATCTGTCGGCTTGTGCGGTTGGGCTCAAAGCTTGAAGAGCGGTGAAGGCTGTCCAAAACATGGGTGTTGAAAACCCCACGGTAGGTTTCAGCACCTCGGACAGTGGAAAATGGCGATGTTGGTCGGGCTGATTACCACACATAGATGTCAGTGATTGCTGGTCAGTGAAACAGTACAGTTGGCTGTAAAACTGGGTGTCTAGCGAGCTACTGCACACACTTAAACTGTTCAAATGTTGATGCGTACCGTCACCTAATGACCACAGCAAGCAAATTGAACAATCACTCTATATTTCACAGCAACTAGAACTAGAATATGAAAAGATTTAAGTTCAGCTGATTACTGAAGGCTGTATACAACAGCAATATCTTACCTGTTTGTCTGTTACAAGCAGCTATAAACCTCAAATGTCTGTGAACAACTAGTATATCATTACCATTAATTTTGAGCTAACGGATACAGCAAATCACATCAACTGGTTGTTGGCTGGCTTTAAAAAATGCCCAAATGAATAACAAATCTAGGAGGAAATTCAGTACGTTTCATATGTCATAGTGCATTTGACACAGGATCACAGATAAGTTGTGTAAATCTACATCTTGGGGTAGAAGTGCACCACATCTGAGTCAATTCTTATTTAGCTTAGGGGTTTTGTTATTCTTAACAGCAATTAGAAAATTTGGATGCCAAAGTTTAAATCTCATTTTAAAGCATTTTTTTCTTTTTCAAGAGAAGTGCTTATCCCTACAAACTCATTTATACCAGCCACCACTGACAGACATGTACAGATTTCACAGTCCCAGTAAATGTTTTGGTCATGGAAATCACACCAAAACTGACATAATATTTCAAATAAATCCCGATATTACTATGCAGCCATAAAAGCAAAAACTGTACACAAATAGTGAACTTTCTTCACAGCAGAAAATACTTAGACTAATGAGTTTATTGGTTCTGTGTGTGTGTGTGTGTGTGTGTGTGTGTTTCTGTGTGCATGCGCAGAGTCGTGGAAAGGAGTCTTCATCGTTACCCTTGTCATCTTGCTGCTATGTATCATCTGTATAATCGGAATTGGAGCGTATTGTGTGCTACGTCAAAAAGGTGCTTTACCGAAGTAGAGTTGCACCAGTGCTAATACTGCTGTTGGTGTCAGGCTGTGGGGGAACTACACTCTTACAGATGTGGGGGCAGACCTCAGTAGGGGGCCAGTAGAGTTGTCCTATTTCACCCCATCGTCTTGATGGTCACGTTCCTCTTGGTCATTGCAGTTTAAAGCTAAAGTTAGATGACTCAAAGAAAAAATGAGTGAGAAAGAATTGCATTATACAGAGCTCTTTCTCATTGTCTTTCTTCAGCACCACAGATTCATAATTAATCATTTCTGCTGGTTCCATCACTGTGCAGTCAAATGCTCTTGACTGACAATACCATGGCTTAGTCTGTCATTTATATCACTGTGGTTATAATAACCCATACTATAATTCTGTTAAGAATGTATTTATATATACTTTTTTACTTCTGGTCATTATTTATTTATTATTTACTTCTACTTCAGGGTCCAGGGCAAACTCCCACCACCATCCCCTCATTATATTATGTTATATTAATAATATCTCAGGTCACTTCTGAAATTGAATCAGTGAATTAACGTGACTGATTCCCCTCCTTAGAAATGGTGCTGACTCAAGAAAAGGGGATTATTGCAATGCTGTGTTGTCCTGTTTTCAGAGATGAGTGTCTGGCACTGAATACTTGTCTCTTTGTTGTAGATCTGACTTTTTTCAAAAAAAAGGAGACAGATGGTACACAATCTACAGGAGCCAGGGCAGGTAAGCTTCTGAGATAACATCCAGTTCATTGACAACATCCCAATACATGAATGATAATATCTGTTAACATTTAATAATGAAAAAACTGGTTATGCACAAATCAGCAGTAACTGATTTTTTGGCATCGTAAACTAAGCTAAGAAATACTGGATGGATGTGTAGTGTAACAAAGACTGAGACACTGGTGAATTGAGCAGCTAAAGTAAACACCGGAAAACTAGTTTTCCATAATGAAAAAACAGAAAAACAAAAGAAAAGCGAACAGCAGAATAATTCAGAGAAATTCGATAACATAGACATACCACAAGGAATGATTAAAAACATGAGGAGAAACAAACCTGCCTACTCTAAATACCCGGACTCCGGTCTTGTTGCTTCCGGTCTCATGGTCTTTGGATGTACATTCTGTGATGTTCTCTAAAGTGAACACTCACTGTCCTCACTTCAGATCTGTGAGGTCAAAGGGTTGCGGCCTGTGAGTTACTTATGTTGGAAGATGTTTTTAATTGTTTTTCAAAAATCTATAATTTTTTTAACTCCCCAGTTTTATTTGTGTCATCATGTAAGAAACAGAGAGAAACTAAGGTGCTAAGATATCAGACTTGCTCCAGAACTGTGCCTCATCTTGCTCAAGAACTATGAACTGTGCCTCATCTTGGATGGCAAGAGTAACCAGGTGCATTTGAGGGGAAGAGCTGAGAAGAGAACCGTCAAGCTGTATAGGTTTATCTGTAGCACCCCACTTGCAGCGTTTACATACTAGAAATTACAATTCTTTGAAGAAAATAAATTTTTACATGAATTTCACAATAAACACTACACAGTTTAAGAGCATGAGTGCTGTCTTAATACAGAGTGATGCGCCAGTGGCATGAAAATCTAAGTGGCAGCATTCAGCCTAGCAAGTTAAAAAAAAGCCTATAGACTTTACCCAATTATGATATCTGTTAAATCAGGTGTTAAAATGAGAAGTTAGTTAACAGTATAACATTTTGTGTTTTAGGGACAGAGGCAGAACTACTGTTAACATCTCTTGAGGAGAAAGATCAGCAGATACAAAACAAGCCTCAACCTGCAGTCTCACCTAACCTGATTGTATCAATAGGTGAGCCAAATTTCCCCTTTGTGTGTGTTAGTGTGAGTTTATATGGTTCCTTTCCAGTGGTTGCCGGCCCATAAAGTGATTACTACTTTTACCATCCTCTGTGCATTCTTGATCTTTTGGGTGATGTTTTTGTGAAAGCAGCTGTAGATCAGCAAGAATCAAATGAATTAATTCCATTTTGTTGTTGACTCATAAAATGGTCATTACTTTGACCATCCTCTGAATGTTCTTCACATTTTGGATGATGTTTTTGTGAGAGAAGCCGTAGATCAGCAGGAATCACCTGAGGAGCAGAGTCTTCACAAAGACCACCCAGAAATTTTGGATGATGTTTCTGTTAGAGCAGCTGTAGATCAGCAGGAATCATCTGAGGAACAGAATCTTCACAAAGACCAACCAACACAACCATCTGCAGGTAAACATGCTTTAGTGCACATTTAGGCAGATCTGAAGCTGAAATCAGCATTTAGTTTGTGCGTTTTGCATCTCGCATGCTTGGTATTTTTATCAGCACATACAGCTGGTTTATAAGAGGTTGCTTGATTGTATTTGTAACACCTGGGGTTTCAAACCTGAATACTATGTGGACCACATAGTATTCAGATCTGTCTAGGTTAAAACAGAGACAACACTATTATTTTATGTAGACAAACGTCTACAGTACGAAAGGCCGAAACCACCCTTTCAGTTATTTAATTATTATTAAAACAGCCTTTAGGCACAAGGAATTAATTTTTTCATTCATCACACTATTTGAATATTATGTAAAACTATGTTTAAGTTTTTTTTTTTTAAATGATAATAAAATGGTGATAAAGGGCTTGTTCCTGACCGCAATATGCACTCTATAAACAAGTGCTCTCACAAAGTGCAACTTTCCATATGGGGTATATAGCTCTGCTTTTGCACAGCCAGATACTTTACATGAAGTATCTACTGCTTTCTGTAGATGTTTCAGAATAATTGCCATTTCAAGTAGATTTTAATAGCCATACTTGTAGGTGTATACTCTAATTTAGGTATATTTTACAGCTTCATAAATGTATAATTATTTAATTAACATATGATCCTGTTTTATCTGCGGACAGAAAATCAACCAGCAGCATCTGAGAACCACAGTGATCGTGACCCTGTGAAGAAACACATTCCAGGTACCTGTTAGAGCCTTCCTACATAGATCTACTACAAGAACTTTAAACAATGCAATCTTAATCATGCTACCAATAAAAATTCAGGATCCTATGGGAACATTTTGAGTACAGTATCATTTAGTGTGAGTGAAAATGTACAGAAGTATATTCTCAAGGATGAGCAAAATTAAATTCTGTAAATGTAAAATAAGCACAAATGTTTAAAAACAATGATGGAGTAAACATGATGTATTGTTTATTTAAGCAGAATGGGATCAGGTGAAAACATTCAAAGGTAAGAAATGAACTCAGTTTAAAACAGCATTACTGTGTGTGGGGTAAGATAATGACGACACTAATCTCTTTCTGCAGTGAACATCACTATGAACCCGAAAGAAACTCCAGACTTCCTCAGACTGACACATAACGGAATGAGAATATGCTGCCAAAATCCAGGAAAAGTTCATGAAAAGGAGAAAAGAATCTTTGCTTTGTGTAAAGAGAACTTCAGCTCTGGTAAACATTACTGGGAGGTGAAAGTGCAGCAAAATCCTAAAGAGAAGTTCTCATGGTACGTTGGAGTTGCAAGTGAATCGGCAGAGAGATATTACAGAGAAACATTGTCACCAAACAATGAATTCTGGGTTTTGTGTTACGAAAAAGAACATGGAGTTCACATCAGAGATACTGCAGAAACAGTACCGATATCAAATGTTAGTGATGATCTTAAAAAAGTAGGAGTGTTCTTAGACTGTGAAAAACACACTCTGTCCTTTTATGATGTTGATTCAAAATCACTGGTCTACACTTTTAGCAATCTCAAGCCCAAAAAAACACTGTATCCTCTGATCAGCCCTGGAACAAGAGACAAACACCCTGTACACATTTGTTAGAAAAACAGGACGAGAGATATTTTTTTTTTAAAAATGTGACAAATTATCTTAAGCATCCTTAAGATAATATCCTAATAGGTGGGACTCCAGGTCTAGACTTGGGAACCTGTGATTCCTATTAGGTCTGTGGTCTAATCTCCATATGAACAGTAAAATAAAAACTTTTTTGTCATATACTTCTCATATGATTTATGCAAGTATAATGATATGTATAATCTCAAGTTACTAAATATTTTGCTGTATAGAAGGTTACAGTTTTGAAATGTATGAAATCTTTTTTACTGTATTCTTTCTTTCAGTTCGGCATCATTAGCAGACAGTGGTATTTTTGCGCCACATGAGGCCCCTCCAAACTTCAGAA
>JBBPCZ010060829.1:0-12411 GCA_037974445.1 Brycinus macrolepidotus | reverse complement strand
TCTCGTGCTGCTCCTGTGGCCTCTAGATGGCACAGTAGCATCCTCTCCTCTGCTACACTGGCATCTCTTCACACCCTGCACACACACAGGAGAGAGGAAAGGCTCGGTCAGGTCCAGGGGTTTGGAGCAGCCACACGGTCTGATATAAGCAGTTTGTGTAAAAAGTCCACACCCCCCTCCAGTCCAGAGCACGTGCTCTAGTTCCACTGTGGAGCTGAACCTCCTCTCAGCTTTGGAGACACAGGGTTCCCAGGCTGTTCCTGGGACTGGGCTGTGCCACCATGGGTCTCGAGACACTAATCCTTAGTAGATGTACCCCCCTGATGTCTGATTGGGGCAAACACCTGTGCACGTGCATGACCGGATGTTCACGGCTCCATGCCACCGACCCCCTGTTATATAACAGGGGGCGCTCTGCAGCTCTCGTGCAGGCTGCTGTTCACTTTTTCGTGCGTTTTATAACACGCAGACTGACTTCATTGTCATTTCTTGTTAGAAGCCCCATATGAAGCTGGGAGCCTTTTTTTCTACCTTACATTATGTACACTGAATTAATTGGCCTTTCTATTTAAAATAAAATTTAAAAAAAAACAGGACCTTTTTAATTAATAATCAGTTCCACCTTAAAATGTAATGTTATTTATTTCTTTTAAGGTGGGAGATGTCTCGTCCTCCACGCTGCACCCGGCTTTTGTGCGAGCGGACACGTGTGCCCTCGTTTTCGCGGAATTTCTGCCGTGCTACGGTATCCCTCCGCGCAGGGTCTATTCCGCACCCTGTGGTGCGGCTCTATAGGAAAGCGAGGGGTCTGACACGCTCCGTGACTGAAACGCCCCCCCTAAAAGCCTCACCGTGGAATAATCTCGCGTGATAATATTTGAGGTTTTGATTGAGCGTGTTCCAGATCAGTTTTGGCGCGAATTTGCGCGGGCGGAAGGACAGAGGGGTGCTCCGCCCTATAAAGAAACATGCCGTGTGAGCCACATCCACTGCTCCTGCAGGACATGAGACCCACAGATCAGAGTTTAATCAATCTGATCAATAATCCGAGTCTTTAGATTCTTTTCTCCTTCTTCTTTTGCTTCTCCATACCTTCTCCTTCTTTATCTCCACCATCCTCGCTCGGGAAGAGTCCAGTAAGTCGCGTTTTTATTCATTTATTCCATTTTTATTCCCTTGCACGCGTCTCGTGGAAGAAGTCTCGTGCCTTTTTTGCCGGCATGCCGGTTTCACTCTTTTCTCGCATACTGCCTTTTACTTACTGCTTATTTCCTCTTTTTTAACACTTTATTACCATCATTCCTAACACAAAATGCTGCTAAATGCGAGTATCCATTTAGTTTTGTAATTTATATTTATATTTTTATATATTGTCTTTATATGTATACTTATTTCCTCTTTTTCTTGTTCTTTTTCATTTTATCACCTTTTTTCTAAGCAAAAAATGTTGCTCAATACAAGTACCTAGTTTTGCATTTTTATTTTTAGATTTTTTGTTTCTATTTGTATATAGTATGTATTTTTATACAAATGTCTTTTTTTTTTGAAACACCGAGCTTGCACATCTGTGCACATCTGTAGGGAGTGTAGGCGTTGGCACGTTTTTTAAAAGCCATGCCTTTTAAAAATGAGGAATGCATCTTAAAATAAATAAATAAATAGATGAATAGGTTGCATTTATGTGTGTGTGTGTGTGTGTATGGAAGCTAATTTGATTGATTGATTGTTAGTGTGGTTGTAGTACAGTTTAATTTTAGTGCAAGCATGCTTTTTGGAAACTTTGTGAATTAAAAACGTGGCTTGTAGGGCTTTCCAGCTGATGCATGACGTCACGGCAGGAGGGGCTGATAGACCTGAAACCACACCCACGCAGGGGAAAGGGGCGGAGTTAGGAGTGTAAACAGAGATAAAAAGGGGCTCTTTCCCGGGAAAGTGGTGCAGAGAGAGCCGCGTGGTCTGGGGGTTATTATTTCGAGTGTAGAGACTCAGGGGTTTATTTTTTGTGTGTTTTTCTGATTTCAGGGGGCTGCTCGAACATGTTGCCCAGTTGTTCTCCGTCGCACGACTGGCTCAGCGAGTCGGAACCCTTACTTTTTGATGATGAGTTCTGCCAGAGCCTGATAAAGGACCTCCAGGCTCATGCCCTGCCCACGCCACCCCACTCCCCCCCGGTCAAACCCGGCCTGGGCAAGCCCATGTCCAGCGTGGACCAGCTGGAGCTGGTCTCGGAGCTCCTGCTTGAGGACAGTGAGTTTCTACAGCTCAACTGGAGCTGCGACTTTAATGGAGCCCCCAGCACCAATCCCATGGACCCCAGCTCCGAGGACTGTCTGTGGCCCTGCCCAGGAGGAGACAAGTCCTCCGAGGAGAAGCTCTCCTCCGTGCTCTCCACCAGCCCCCTCCTCTCAGACATAGACACCGAGATCTTCGCAGAGATCGCTGGGTCCACGCTGGACTGCCACCTCCTGGAGAGCGAGGACCTTCTTCTGGACAGCCCGGAGCAGAGCGAGTCCTCCTCGGATTACGGATCTCTCTCTGCTGGAGGAGAATCCTCCACTAGCGACTCTGGTGAGTGTCAGAAGCTCGTTTTCTCCAAAACCTAAGCTCTTCTTGCATTTCGTACAACTTTTCTAACCAAAAAGGGCCAATTTTGAGAGCTCTGTAAATTCCAATCCAGGATTTGGATCCAACCGGCTATATTGTTGCGTAGCTGCTTTACTCTGAGTACAGAAGACGGGGGGTAGGAACCAAATCCTGGAGCGGGATATTTGACTTTCTGGAACATGTGAAGATGTTCAGTAGATCTACAATAGAGCTTGTAAATTACAGTACAAAATATAACGTAAAAACTACCAAATAAAAGAAACTGCAATACAAAATATCTGCATTAGAACAACTTTTCTTCCGTTTTGTTATAGATTTGGACTTGTGTCTGCTTAGACATGCTGGAAAGATAGTATTTGCTCTTCTGATGTTTTCATATTCTTAGTTAGTTCAGTTTAAATCAGATATATAAGTAGTGGAAGTGTGTTCTATTTGTACTGTATTAAAGGACATTTTTAGATGAATGAGTGCAGATTTAAATCCAGCGTAGCAGTAACTGGTCTGTGATTTGTGTATGCCGGCTTGTCTAACCGCGTTTGCTTTTGCGTTCCACAGAGGAGGAGATTGACGTGGTGACAGTTCGCCGCTGCAGCACCCTCACACGCTCGCAGTACCAGCAGCAGCAGGAGGACAGCCGGCGAGAGCAGCAGCGAGCTCTGAAGCGCTGCCACCTCGAGATCCAGCAGCAGCACAACTACGCCGCCCCTCGTCCCGCCTCTCCTCCCCCTCCCTCCTCATGTCAGAAGCGGTCCCGGGACTCTCTGAGGAACTCTCAGCATTCCAGCCGCTCCCGGAACCTCGCCACGCGCCACAGCGCCGACACGGAGGACGAGGAGGAGAGGAGGAGGACCCACAACGTGATGGAGAGGCAGAGGCGGAACGAGCTGAAGAACTGCTTCCTGCGGCTCCGCGACAACGTACCCGAACTGTCCAACAACGACAAAGCCTCCAAGGTGGTGATCCTAAAACGGGCGAAAGAAAGCATCTGGAACCTGGAGTCGGACGAACAGAGACTGAGTCAGAAGAGAGACAAACTGAGACAGAGGCAGGAACAGCTCAAGGCCAGACTGGAGCAGCTCAAGAGGCTTTGAGGCTCCTGCAGGAGGTTTTTGGAACTGGTGGCAGCCGCATGGTTGACTGAATGCTTTTGGGACAGAGCCGGCATGCGGGCTGGGTGACGGTGATGCCACGCACAACGCAACGCACCACTTTTGACTGACTGTTAATCTCTAAGGAGATGGCTGTTTTCTTCACGTTTGTAAAATTCCTTTTGGAAACCATGCATGTTCAATGCAACAACGTTCTCAGAGTAGTCCTTTAGAGCTATGCCAGACCTGTTAGTCTTAAAAAGAACTGTATTTCCCATACTGTATGTTGAGCTGAAGCAGTTCCCAGTCTAAACCATCATTAGTCAAAAGAATTGTGGCCCTTTAGTAATAATTAGACATTCCCCCTTTTTGTAAATGAGTGCACGCTACACTCATTATTTTGGGCTGGATCCAAAATCTGATTTGGTGGGGGGAAGAATGTGACGTCCGTGGAAAAAGTTGTATTTGCTTTTACTAATGAAAATAACGTGTTGCCACTCGCTCACATTTAATTTGAACTGGAAGAACAAGACCAGTTGGTTGAAAAATTGTGCATAGCTTATATTCAGTCGAGTGTCATTCATAAAAGGAGTGTCTTTATACTTGAATCTCACTCTTTTGCTTGTTAAATATTGTATAATTGTTTTTGTTTTTGTTCTCTTTATCTACCTCTACCAAGAAGCCTGGGAATGTTTATTGCCTTCATAATGGCAACTGTATAGAATCCCCATCCCTGTTTATTTTTGTCTAAATGTAAATGTTAGTTTCTTAATTATGTATTATAAATTATTTAGCCATTTTATTTCTTGGTTGGTTTGTGAATTTTAAAGAGTTCTGTTTTTTTTTTGTTTTGTTTTGTTTTGGTTTTTTTTAGCAGCACTTTGTTTTATACTATTATTAAAAAAGTGGATAACAACACACACCTACTTGTGCATTATTTCCCTGACAGCAGTATTATATGGTCATAACTGATTTAGGACTCTTATTTTGAACAAAACCATACACATCTGTGGGAATCTGGGTTGAGGCAGTGGTAGACCAAAGTTCTTTAACAGTATAAAGCCTTTTATTAGTTCTAGTGCAACAATAAATGTGTAGAGGCTCTAAAAACAAATTCTAGCCTTTTTTTACCAATAAATATCTGTCCTGTGATCTTCACACCATGCATCCTGCAGAAAACAAGAAAATAGACTGATTTCTTGCATTGTCTTTCAGTAATTTATGGGAAAAAATAGTCTTGGAGGATCAGCAATACTAAAAAACCCAATTTGAAAAGGTCAGAGTGTGAGGAACCTTTTGAAAGGTCCATATAATATTAAGATCCTACACAAAATTGAAGGGTTTTTCCAAGAGCCCACATCTACTTTACACATCTGCTTTACAACCCATTGAAAGGGTTGTAGGGAACCAGAATAAGTTCCTTTAGTGAAAGAAACAAAGTGTAGGATCCAATGTTTACAGAAAGAAACACACACACACACTTTTGTCAGTGAAAGACTACTTGAAATCACCCAGTCTTACGTCATTTGTGGCCAGTTTAACTTTACAGTCTTAAAAAGCCTGTACACTCTTCCAGTCAACTCTCACACTCCTGCCCCACTTACGACTGGGCCAAGAGTGCCACACACACACACACACACACACACACACTGCTTCTTACAAGTGTTTATCTTCTACAGGGAAGCACTTGAGTTCACTGAGCAAGAGCTTGGCGAGATGATGACCTACTGTGAGCAGAACTTGGTCTTGGTTCTAGAATTACTCTCCCGCTCCTCTGTTTCAAACTCGCCGCTGTGTTGAGGTTTTGGAAGGCTGTCTAGAAGCAGAAGCGCAGCAGACAAACCTGACACTCAACCTGAATGTGGTCATTTCTGCTCTGCTTGGCTCGCATTATACTCATTAGTGAGTCACCACTTTCACTTGTGGTACTTTTCGCATGCAAAGGGAGGTCACTGTTTTAAAACAACATTTAATGGGGAATTCCATTGATTTTTCAAAACTTCTGCATGATGAGGAGGCGTAGTAGTAGTTTAATACCATAACAACAATGGTTATGTCATGGCAAAAAAATATATTAAACAATAGAAATGATTTGAAAACAAAGTATGATGTAATGAAATAAAGTCATTCAGACTGGGTCCTAATAAGTAGTTTCTTTACACTGGTGATGAATTGAGCCAGGGATACGATGTTTACAGTCCAATTTTATTTACTGTCCACACCAATGGTGAACCTATGTGTCTTTTGAGTTTATATGTGTAATATTGGTCAAAGTAAAACCTAAAAAAGTTTTCTTGGAAGACTATTTTGCCTTACACCACCCTGCATGTACCCCTCTACTATTAAAATGTGAATAAAAAATGTTAGATATCAAAACTTTCCCAAAACTATTATGTAACAGTGTTTCAGGCAGGGCATTCATAATTATTTCATGGTTACAGAGACTCTTCAGACGTCTGGTTCCGTTCACCACCACTGTAAACAATTCGGACTTGGTAAGTTTCTCTAGAATTGAGTGTTTCACACCAAACCCTCCCAAATTTGTAATAATGCAAACATTTGATGGAATGAACATTTCGATATAAATAAATGCAGTAAAAAGCATCAGTAGTGCCACGATGTAAAAATGGCCCAATTTCATTAAACCTGGAGCTTTGAAAAATAACTAGAATTGATTTCAGTGACAGTGTGAAAAGCCATAAAGCTGCGTTTCGTGTTTTTCAGGTTCTCTCTTAGATGTCAGTGTCATTCCAGCCAAGACAAACTTCACTGTAGATCTCAGCAGCAGGTAAACAGATCTTGAGGGAACACCACTTACAAGAACATCCATATTTAATCCCTCTGAAATGCAAATGGAAGGAGCTGATAAGAAGGTGATTTCACTACTTAACTCTCACTTGGTAGTGAAATGACCACTATCAAGTCCTTCACACAAGACAAAGCAGGGACAAATGGCCCAGTGCACCGAAGACCCTCAAACAAAAGTGTCTGAACGAGTTTTAGACCTCCATTGTTCTCTTTCATCTGTTGTGCCCCCACCATTGGACAATAGATGCTATGAAGTAGCCTGAGGTGGTTACTGGTCTCCAACCAGTCTGCAGGACACTTGCAAATGGGTCGTCTCAAGGAAATGCGCCGTCAGCTGACTAGCTCCTGAGACTTAGAGGTGCTAAAGAAGTGATGATGAAATGGATCAGCTGCTTTGCTCAGATCTTAAGATGCAGACGGGCCATTGCGATCCTTATCAAGTCATGTTTATTCACCACTTATTGGAGATACTGATGAAAACCTAATCTCTGGAGATCGATTCAATTAAACCTGGGCCTGCTATCCTCTGTTTAAACTCAACAGAGGTTTGTGATTTTCAATTGGATTGAGAAACAATGTCTAAACTCCATGCAGACCATCAAAATTTGGTGGAATTCTCCAAATGTGGAGGAACTGGCCAACGGAAAGATCAAAGGCTTTTTAATAAGAGAAGGAACGTCTGTACGTTTGAATATCACACACACATGTCAACGTGTGTAAAGCTCACACCCTTCAGGCCCACCAAAGGAACATTCCAGCTTTACAGCAGAAAGAAATCACAGTAAACAGCCTCAGGTCTGATAGATAAGGATAAGAAAGGAGCCTTGGGTTGATCAGTCACCTTTTTTTGAAAAGAATGAGAGAGAGAGAGAGAGAGAGAGAGAGCATTGCTCTTTTAGGATATCTCTTTTCAGTTACACGTGACGTGACCCACTGCTCTGCGTTCATTTGTAGTATTTCACGAGGCTCTGGGTTCTTGCCTGAAGCTGCCAAGGAGATGAATGAAACCGGAGCAGCATTTCTCTACTCCACACCGTCAGACATTTAAAGCCTGAAGCGCTAACTCTGCGGCCCGGATAATTGTGCCAAAGGTCAGAGGTGGGCAGTTTAGGACCCTCAGCTGCTGGTTTAGGAGATGATTTTTACTCTCTAGACCCAAATTACCCTCCTCTGTCAGAGGTTCTCCACAAGCCCAGTGTCCTCTTTAACATCGCCGCCACACACCCTCTCAGTTATTTGCTCCTCAACTATAAAAAAAAGAAAAAGAAAGGACTTCTCTGAAGTTCCACAGATTTTCCTCCAACTCCATGGCCTTTACTTGAACCTCATGATCTTTTCTCCAACTCCATGGCCTGTACTCCAATTCCATGATCTTCAACTTCCTTGCTTTTTCTCCAACTGCACAATTTTTTCTCCAACTTTATGGTCTTTTCTCCAACTTCATGATCCTTTCTCCCACTAAATGTTCTTTTCTGAAACGCCACTTTTTTTTTCTCAATCTCCATGGCTTTTTCTTCAACTCCAGAGTCTGTTCTTAAGCTCCATGGTCTCCAGCAATCTTTACAATCTTTTCTCCAGCTTCATATGTTAATGTGAAACTTTTTTTTTGTTTTCAAGATAAATATATGATTTCGGTGTCTTTTTTCAGACCAAGAAACATACTTTCCTCTGTTTAAATCCTAATGGCAGAGACAACATCCCATAATAAGACAAGACATTAGAAAATGGTCTAACAAGTGTGTTTTTCTGCAAAGACCTAAAGACGAAAGGACTTACTTTAAGAATTAGAACGTTTCTGAAATATACTGGGAAGAGGGAGCATTCAGAATGCTTCTATTTTCCATTTTTCCCAAAGGTTGGAGCTCAGAACTGGCTTTTTTTCAACACAAGTTACTTTTTTGAAATTTTTACCTTGGGATTCCCCAGTTCTAAGCTCCAATCTTTGGGAAAATGAAAAAAAAATAGAAGAATTCTGTATGTTCCCTCTTCCCATTATATTTCAGAAACGTTATAGTTTCTGATCAGTGCATAAAGTAAGTCCATTCTTCTTTAGGCCTTTGCAGAAAAACACACTTGTTAGATAGTTTCCTAATGTCTTGTCTTATTATGAGCTGTTGTCTTTGCCATTAGAATTTAAACAGAAACAAATTATGTTGCTTGATCTGAAAATGGGTGAAACTAAACACCTGAAATCCTAGATTAACAAGAACAGAGAAAATATCTTGAAAACAAGATTATGGAGTTAAAGATAAAAAAATAAACATAAAGTAAGTCCATTCCTCTTTAGTCTTCCCTTAGAACTGGCTTTCTTTCAGCACAGGACACTTTCTTGAAACTTTTTACCTTGGGATTCTTCAGTTCCCATCTTCTTTCTGCACGAATTCTGGACTTTCTAGCCAACATTTAGCTGAAAAGTCTAGACCACGGTGGGGGGGAAACGTATATTTGAACTGTCTCGGTCGTGTCTGCTGTAGACACCATGTAGACGTGGCTCTTATCAGTAATTATAGGCAGAGGAATAAGCTCAAATAGGCGTATTGAGTGAGTTGCTAAGTGTGGTAAGTGAGAGTCATTTTAGTGGAGGGGGTTATTTCCCTGTTGGTCTTGGATTAACAAGGCCCTGTTTGGATGGCCCATATGTTCTCCCCTGGGAAGGTGATGAGAGGAGGGTGTACGGTCTGTATTAACATTTCTGTCCCCCTGTCCATGTCAATAAGATGTGAAAGAGGGGTTTGAGAGCTGAATTTCAAGCAGTCTTTGCGGAACAGTTACCGTAACTCCCAGCCGTCAGAGAGAAGCCCCGGGGGCTTCGCAATTCATCTAACAAATATGTCAACAGAAGCATGCAACAGTAGAGAGGCGGAATGTTTTGGTCATTTTTAAGCACAATTTTTAATCCTATGACTTTTTCAAAAATACATTTTTTTCGTTTTTGACTGTTTCTGTTGGTCCATTTCCCCATCAAGTGTTCAGAGAATGTAAAGAGTACCTGATGTTTTCAAACTCTTACATGGAAAAGGTGGCACCGAGGCTTTACCATAGAAGACCACTTTTGATTTCTTAAAAAGAGATTTTGAAAGGTTTAAAGAACTTTCAGATAATGTAAAGGTTCTATAGCAATTTGAGGGTTCTTGCAAGAATCTCATTATGTGGTTCTTTGAATGTTAAGAAGGTTCTTCAGAAGAACCATAGGCTGAATTGACCTTTTTTAGGGAGCCAAAAGTGGTTCTTCCATGGTATTACACAAAGAGCCCTTTGAGCTATCTTTAATTTTATAGTAAAAATAATGGGGATGTGGAGGTCCCTTATCAGGCATAAATGTGCATTTAAGGTATACTAAAAACGTTCTTGTTCATTCAAAACAGGCGATTTTAATCCATTTTGGACTCGATGATAGCTCTATATTTGCGAAAAATAAACACATCTATGGATGAAGGAGATGGCATACGGCATTGAGATGGAGAGGCTGATGTATATAATAAGAGGAAGAGCAAAAGAATTTAGAACCATATGGAAACCATTTCTTGACCATCAAGTTGCACAGTTATTTTAAATTATCTCTGTTGCTAAGTATGTCTATATTCATTTATTTCTTAAAATCCATGTTTTTATTTTATTTTTCCAAGTAACAGCTTTATTTCTTTCTAACAGTAAATTATCTGTACATATTATTTCATTTAATTCAGTTATTGTCATTATCTAATTTAATGTCTATTTATAAGTGTAATTCATAAAAACCAATTATAATATTGTTTGAAAAACAAATAATGGAGATACAAGCCTCTGGCGATGAGCAGATTCTTCCAAGAACCTCATTATGTGGAGATTCTTCAAATGTTCTTATGGTTCTTCTAAAGAATCTTCTAAAAAGGTTCTTTAGAAGATCCATAGCCTGTATAGACTTTTTTAGGGAGCCAAAAGTGGCTCTTCCATGGCATTTCATGTAGAACCATTTGAGCTATCTTTCATTTATTACAGTAAAAATAATGGGGATAATCTGTGGCGATGAGAAGAGTAATGTTTCATTGACACATGGCAAATGTGAACGAAAGTGTGATGAATGGTTTTCTACTGTGATTATGTAATTGATTGACATGTCAATTACAGTCAGAATGTTAGCTCATCCCTGGCTGTTTAAGAGCAGGAAAATTGTTGCCTGTCAGGGCCGAGGCCTCTAAATTTACTCGAGGGCTCAGTACGGAGATGTCAGATAGCCACTGAGGCACATGAAGACGACACGTGAAGCTCCTCTGGAAATGGATAAGCAGGACAGATGGAAGCTGGGGCTGGTGGCTACCTTACACCCCACTCTGTGTGTGTGAAACACTGAAACACCCTAAGGGGTGTGGTTCCCAGGACAGCTCCTGACAAGTCCTGATGTGTGTGTGTGTGTGTGTGTGTGTGTGTGTGTGTGAGTGATTTATAACTGCTTAAGCGGGGGAGGCCTGTTCACATCAGTGAATTCCAGGACACTTCATTCCTGTACGAAGAAATACGAGTGGATCGCACAGCCGGACCTAAACAGTTGTCCATCACAGAGATCCCTTGTCATTTCCAAACGTTTCTCCACCAGTTCTTATACAGTCACAATTTCTGAAATTATTTTTGTGTTGAGGCGAACGTAAACAACAGGAGACAAGTTAAACTTTAAAGGGCCCATATAGTTTCTTCCATTACTTTATTAACACACCTGAGGTCCACTAGCAATATTTGTGTGTATTTATTTACCAAAAGCATTACAATTCATTTTTATACATGACTTTATCCCTTCCTATTAAAAAAAAAAGGTACCGTCTCTTTAAGAGCTCTGTTCTGATTGGCTGCCCTCATTCAAAAAGCAGTGTGGCCTGAAACACTACTTATAACTCAAATGTTTTTGGTTGGGGCTAAAGTGCTGCAGGCCGAGTAGGCAAATATATGCAAATATATGAATGGAATTTTTTCCCCGTTTCCATAAATGGGCTGTATGGACAGGGGAGTAAACGGTGCATTTTGAAACTTTAACAAACTATTTTATTTCACAAAAGGGACTAATAAATAAGGATTTGTAATAATGTCACTTTTTAGAAGCTTTGCACGTCATTTCTTGTAAGATATACAAAAATGGCATTAATGTATGTGTTTGCATTTGTGTTAATTGTACGCTTGGTTAAATTAATGAGAAAAAGTCCATGAACATGGCAAGTGTACCCTCAGTGAATCAGATCAAACATTAATGCAACTGAGCTTATGCTATCAGCAGTAGTGACCACATAGCACACCTTTAGAATATAATGGTCTTTGTCATTTATAGGCCAGTCTGTCAAAATGCATTGAAAAAGGTTAAATCAGAAAAGCACAGGAACTAGTTTAGAGCACACAAGCATGATTACTGTGCTTTCAGTTTATAAACTCAAAGTGTGTCCCGGGAAGACTGATTAATCCACAGGAAAACAGCACAGTGTGAGTCTTATTCCACTGACACACGGAACTGCACCGTACGAAACTGAACTGAACGGCTTAGTAGCTTTTCAAACAATCCTGATGAAGAGAAGTAGCTTAATTTTGAGAGAACCAGACTCATAAAGCTTCATACAAAGAGGCGGTTTCTCTTTGGTCTTCATGTCCGAAGCTCTGAGAACCCAATGTTCTCCAACAAATACCAACAAACTCCAAAGCTGAGATATGAGTGACTGCTGAAGGCTCATCACTCATGTTTATCCATTAAAAATAAAGCACCCAGAACCTGAGCTATTCAAAGGCAGGGCCAAAAGTGCGCTGCAGCCGAGTTTCAGCTTTTGGATTGGTCGAAATATTGTCATGACAACAGATGGACTTGGAAAGAGGCCATGTTTTTTACTGTCCGTGCAAAAAAAAAAAAAAAAAAAAAAAAAAAAAAACAAAAACCGGAAAACACTGCAAACCCAACTGT
>JBBPCZ010060809.1:0-12412 GCA_037974445.1 Brycinus macrolepidotus | reverse complement strand
AGGAGCCTATAGAGAGTCTACAGTGCTCCTCTTGACAAAGCAAAATGTGTTTGGCAAAACAAGCATTCAGACCACCACTCTGATTGCTAAAAGTGCCGGACAGGACCAAAAAAAAAAAAAGTCCCGGTTCCTCCCTTAATGCCGTTCACCTGGCTCTCGTCAAGGGAGGAGCCCTTATATAATTTAATATATATGTATATTTAATTTAAAATAAAACGGGGGAAAATTACATAGGCATCAACTTCATTATTTGTTTTCAAGGTTAAACCATATGCCTTCAGCCTTAAAGACCAAAAATGTCTTCATGATTATGAAAAATCCAAACTTTTTACTGGCAGGGAAAGAAACCTTAACATGCTGGGGTTTTTTTTGCAAAGACTCAACTGAATTGAAGTACCAAAGGTATGTAGGACTTTCAGAAGGTCATTCTGAATAAGCACCACCTGCACATACACACACCTATCTTGATGCTGTACAGATTTCTCAGTCATTATGGAATAATATTATCATTCAGAATTCATCTATTTTTAAGCACTTATATCGGCAGCTCATTTGCTACAAGTTCTAACCAAAGATTCTGAATGCTTTTTACAAAAAGGAAAAAATTACAGCAAGATGTACAGCGAGTGGGCGAAATCATACAGATTAAACCGTATCAGCTTCCTGTATGTGCATGTGCTTCTTTTTGACAAAAAGGAAAAACACATCTGCCCAGCAAGATAATGGATGTATTCTGAAGTGTAGAACTTCAAACCAGCGTATTTGAAGTTCGACCTCTAATAAACCTCAATTAAAACTCTACACACACACACACACACACACACACACACACACACACACACACAGCTACACGAAGGTCGATCGAATCCTCTGTAAAAGCAAATTATATGGAGTCGTTTCACACCACTAAAGTCAGTTTATGTGGCAGTTAATTTAATACAAATTCAGGCTTTTAAATATAATTTTTATAACCACATTTGCTGGTTTTCGCTGTGGATACATGAAGGAATTCCCTTTTTTATGTCCCCAACAGGACTTCACAAGATGCATCCGTACTGGTACTGATGTTAGGATAATGAACCTTTCTTTTATTTGGAATCGGACCAAAGATAAAATCAGTGGAATGGCTAATCCCTGCTGTTCTGCTCAAAAACTGCAGGCTAATTTTGTGAAGGACCAAACCACCTAAATTAATGGATAAAAATAGAATGAGTAAAAAAGCTAAATTAAATTAAATTAAAAATAAAAAATAAATAAAGGGACCTAGATTGGAAATAAGTCTAGTTTAGTGTCTGAGCGTTTTGATATCCCTTCCACCTTTGACCAACAGATGTCTAGAGTTAGTGTTGGCTACCTCTCTGACTTGGACTGGAGGCAATAATACAGAAATAAATAAATGAGAAAATTAATAAAAGCATGAATAAATAAACTAGTAGTATGTATCAAATCGTAAGTTTTTTTTGCCCATATGTAATTATTAAATTATTTCTGTATTTTCAGTCCACATTTATACAATTTTGTAACATTGTATATTCTTTCCTCAATTCTGTCCTGCATTTATTTATTTATTTACTTACTTACTTACTTACTTAACTACTTACTTAGACCATTCGGTGTCCCACTTTTAAAAGCCTATACATAATTTCTTATTAAAATACCTTGAATATTACTGTGTTATGTTAGTTATGTTCACTATGGCCTGTTACTAGACTGGGCCACATTAAACTGCCTGTTTTGGTTGGTAAGATGTTTGATGTTACCACAACTTTCAATTCATTTAAACCCTAGAAGGTGTAAAGATGTTCTAAGGTCGTCTGGCTACAGCACAACTTTATCTGTTTAGCAATCAAACTTTGAGGTTGTGCTTCATTTCCAGTCACAGATGCTTAAGTACGGAACTTGGGTTTGTGCTGAAGGGAAAATGTGGTAAACAGAAATGTTTTAAGGCTGATGTGTTTTTTTTTTTCCAGTGTATATTTTTCCTTCACGTATCCCTGAATTACTAGGTCCTGAATTACTAGGCGAACTGCAAATATCGCTACATTTGTGCTATGTGCAAGCTAACACTTGCATATAGAAGTAAAGCTTACACTGTTCTTCACAATAAAGACACTTAAACACCACGTTTGATTGAGTTTATGATATCAATTCAGTGTGCATCAGTGCATCAGTGTCAGTACACAGTACAAATACAGCCATGGAAAACAATAAAATTATTGCTTTTGTAATGTGTGGGAGTGTGTCTGTGTAAAATGTGCGTGTCACTGTTGTTTTATACACTATCGACCAACACTTGATTCAAAATTCCACACCAAAAAATGTTTGGAGAAAATTTAAAATAATACATATAAATATTTGATTATACCCTGGAAATGTTAAACCACACAACACTTATTTTACCGTTGCAACAATTAAAATAGTGATGTTAAGTGCAGAGTGTGTGCGTGTGTTTCAAACCATCAGAAACTGAATCAGGAGTGAAGCTGCTGGAATGCAGCACATAGAACAGCTGCTGTACAAACACTACTGCACTTACACACATATGGAGGCATTTCTTATTTTTCACACACCTCACACTGCAATAGTTCATAAAAGAATAGAAACCTGTGCATTTTACACACACACCCTGCCGCAAACTGTACAAACAGTGAACAGAAAAAAAAGGGAAAAGTGGTCTCATTTTTTTCCATGGCTGTAGTTTTGTATCACTACATATAGTTTTGTTCACAACTGGGTGCGATAAAGGCAGTTTTTGAAAGCGGCATTTATTTTTTCTGTATAGAAAAATGTCTCCGTGCCGGAGTTCCTTATTAGGACATGTTGGTGCTTATGTTTTAGCATATCTGATTAAGCAAGAGAGACTTCCTGCAATCTGAATGGCAAAGTAAAGTAAAGTAAAGTGGCCGCTAATAGTCGCGTGTGAACACACCACCGCACAGCACACCGTGTGAACAGTGTGAAATTCTTTCTCGGCATTTAACCCATTTAACCCCTTTAACCCATTTAACACATTTAACCCATTCACCAAGTGAAGCAGTGGGCTGCCACCAACGAGGTTGGTGACTTTTTCCGTGTCTGTGTGTGTATCTATAAAAAATTGTATACAGCACTTTTATAGTGACTTACATTAAAGACTGGAACTTAACACCTGTCTCCGAATATGAATGTTAGAGTCTTTTAGTCTATTAGCCTAATGTTAGCCTGACCAGAACATCCTACTCTAAAGTCATGTTTTGTTCATCATCTAGTTGCAAAAAAGTGTAATACTGTTGAAATAAAATTAAATATAGTGTGATAATGTTGTTAATTAACTGTAGGAAATGTGACAGGTAAAGTTTTGCCCCTCCCTGGTCAGTGTATTCACACTTACTGTGGCACCTAATGTGGACATGTGAAGAAATGTGACGACAGTACTGGCTGATGGACTATTATTTTTGTAAGGAAAGCTTTTAAAAGAATTACAAATTTCATAAAATAGATATTTCTTTCTACTTGAAACAGAATCAGATTCTGTTACACACAATTTAATTTACATCTACATTCGTAAATTAAATGTAAGTTAAATTAATTAAACTGCACTGTTGGAATTTAAGCACTTCTCTCTCACTAACTCCACTCCAAAATGTGTGTAACTGAGTGAAACTCACACTTATTTCAATAGAAGTGTTTATGTGGTCAATGCAGCCTTGTTGCATCGAAACTCAGATCTTTCCCATTAGCTCCTGGCACCACTGATTTGCATATTTCCCCTTGTTTGGTTTTTATCCTATGCGTACCAAACCTAGCGTGCACATCTACCTTCTATGCTTTGGTTAACCACAGCCCTACTGCCTGCAAGAGCAAGCGGCGACATCCCCTCGCTGCTGAACATGTTTGTACCGTACCTGGGTGGTGCAGAAACAGTGTGAACAAATGAACACTTCTTTTAATTTCCCTGGTTAAACAAAAGTAAACAAAAGTTAAAGAAACAGACGCATTGTTATTACTCAGTCAAGTGTCTAAGACGCATAGTTAATGAGTTGAGGTGATGCATTAACACCATGTAACATGATTTTTATGCATATTTTACATTTTCTGAGGCCAGATGTATGTTATTATTGAATATGGGCTGAGGAAGTACCAGAAATGCATGCACAAATAATTGAAAGGGCCATAATTAAAGGTTACAGGTTACAGTCAAACACACATTCCTCTATGCTGCCAGCTAACTGAATAGCATTGAGGCTTATTTTAACACCCTTACACTGACAGTAAGGATGGTGGAAAAAGATCATAGAATTCATGTATTTATTTGATGTATTTACTTGATGCCAGCGTAAGGCACAGGTAACAGTCTGTTAACATTTTACAAATAATTGTCTTTTTCTCTTATTCCTCTGTAATGATGAAAATGACTTCACTCTTAAAAGCATCTCAGACTCACTGAGACCTGTTTTACTGTTTTCTGTTTTAATGTGGAAATACATAATCTGGAATCTTCACAGGTGGATGTGCTTGGAGGTGGAGGTAACCTATTAGTCTTTACCTATTAGTCTTTAATGCATGTGTTTATGTTTTCTAAATAGATGGATGGATGTAGCATGGAAGAAGCCAAAGCAAAATTTCCCACAATGTGGGTCAATAAGGTAAATCTTGAGTCTTGAATCTTACATCTATTACTTTTCTATACCAACTGGTGTATTTTCATAATTAAACCTCAATAGACATTTCAGAGGTGGACAAAAATGATTACATTAAAGATCATAGGAAACAAGGATTTTGTGATTTAATACTGTGGTGGGCTGGTGCCCCGCCCAGGGTGTCTCGCGACCGTTGGCCCCGGGATAGGCTCCGGGTACTCGTGACACTAGTAAGGATTAAGCGGTTACAGAAAATGAATGAACGATTTGATACTGTGGTGGGATGAATCACGCCAAATATGAACAAGATAAAAAACAGCACTTTTGATTTCATGTTGACTTCAAAGTTACACCAAGAAGAACATATTGTGCATGAGTTGTGTTTAAAACATAAACCAGGCAGAACTGCATTTGCAGTTTACTTCCGGATTATACAAGACAATGGCACATATCCTACACTGTTTGCTTTTTGTTTTACTAATAATATCGAGCTTTGTCCAACATAAAACAGTCATTTCATTTTTACATGACCATTTTCCATCCTCTCCTCATTCTTTAGAATTAAACAGGTTTTTGTTTTTGTGACTATATGATATATGTAAATGAACTGCATTATTACTGGCTTTCCTATATTGCTCCTTATTTAAAAAGGCTGAAACACTTTGTAATAGACAGATGGAGCCAAATTGTCTGTGCTTTGGAAGAAAACTGTGAAGGGTGAAAACACCCCTTAATTCAGTCTTTGTAGGATTAGTCTGTTATTTACCTCTTCATGCAGAACAGTTCATTTTCTGGGTGTTAATTTTGCATATTATTCACCACTGCTCTCATTGGCTATCTCAGTAGAGGGGGTGTGGCTTTCTGCAGTGGTTTCATCCTCCACAGAGTACTGTGTTCAACCTTTTAAGCTTGTTTTCCATTCAAATATTTGAGCTTGTTTATGCTAAAAGACAAGATATGGTCACAAAATCATGAGCATGTGCCAGTCAAGCATACCATTACATGCCAGTGTTTAATGAAGAAGCCTTGTAATTTGCCTGGTAAGATAATGCCAAGTTGCGCTAACCTGGTGGCAGATACTGGCATTTTCTAGGAGCTCTCAAAATTAACTGCAGACACTTTAAGCTTGTAACAGATATTTAAGTAACATTTTCCTTACTTTGTATGTTAGAGTTTGGAAGTTGACTCCTGCAGGAAAGATTTCATCTTAAAGCCTGAATATCTCTGGATATTACTGGAGTTCCTCATATTTTATATCTTTCCCAGCTTTTATGAAAGAAAAACAACCTTTAAAACAATTTCATTTCTGTGTGACTATTTTCAATGTCTCTTTCAGCCGGCTGTGTTTATTACTACTTTTTAAGGACTAATGTATGCAAATAACGTCTGTTCTGACTGGCTGCCACTGTGACGTGTAGAGACGGAGATGAGGAGGTGGATGAAATCGCGAACAGAGTTTATTAACAGAAAGTGATGTGAATGAGCGGAGTTGGAGGCTGACATCAGAAAAGGCATGAACCCCACAGGACCTCTAAAGTGTGCTGTGGTTTACCAGGACATTAGCTGCAGATCCTGTAAGTTGGAAGATGAGGCCTTCATGGATCTCACAGGTTCTGGATTGGATTGAGATCTGATGAATTTGGAGGATGTTCCTCAAACCATACCTGAACAATTTTTACAGTGTGGCAGGGCCTATTGTCCTGCTGAAAGAGGCCACTGACATTAGGGAATGCCAGTGAAGGGGTGAAATTGGGTGAAAAAGGGGTGAAACAATGTTTAGGTAGGTAGTACGTGTCAAAAAAAAACCAGGACCCACCAGAACCCTGCTGAATTCTCTCCTCAAATAGGCAATGGATGAGCATGATTTTTCTATTGCTCCAAGGTACAGTTCTGATGCTCACATACTCATTGTGGGCAATGGACAGGGGTCTGCGTGGTCACTTTGACTGATGCACAGTGTCTCCTGACACCATTCTGTCTGAGCCAGTGTCAGTGAGCCTTGGGTGCACATGACCTTATCATCAATTCGGTGGTTGTCCTTCCTTGGACCATTTTTGGTCGGCGCTAACCACTGCATAACAACCCACCAGACCTGCCATTCTGGAGATGCTCTAACCATGTCATCTAATCTTCACAATTTGACCCTTGTAGTGTCTCTTATTGTCTTCCAAAACCTCCTGAAGACTCATCTGTTCAGAGAGCATCTCCTCTCCTGATGCACCCTCTTCTTGCACTCAGTACCCTCCTCTGGTTCTCACACTGTCCTGAAACTTGAGTGTTTCCTCGTACTGTAAGTCACTTTGTTGTGCGGTGCTGATACAAGTTTAGTCCACCAACCAAACATATGAAGCCAACGGTGGTTCTCTGGTCAGAAACTGACCACTAATGAAGAACTAGAGGTTGGCTGAGATAAATTGTGCTTGGAAAAAGATGAACACCAATCTGGAGTACCAACAATCAGGAGTGTCTAATAAAGTAACCACAGAGCATAAAAAACCCTGATCATGGGCACTGGAACCCATTAAGTGGAATGTGTCTCACCCAGCGATTTGTATGAGGGAAACACGCGAGACAAAATCCCCCACCCCCTTTCTTAGAGGGGACTTCACAATCCAAAAGCTGCGTAATTAAAGTGTTAAGACATAATTCAGAGTGTTTGGATGTGAAATGTGCCATTTAGAAAAGTCAGAATTATATGATATGTGGTGATATATGAATCGTGTCTTTAAAAGCTCCTTTAAAGAAAGCTATTGCAAGAAATGGTCCTGAATACGTTGCCTGTCGCTTGAAACATTGTTTTACGATAGTTTTGAGATGAGATTATGCTGTAAAACATATCTAAAATCTATTTATGCTGAAGAGGTACACTCGACATTGTGTGGCAAAATAGTAGGCCTGCATAAAGGAAAAATCAGTGATTTCCCACTATTTTATCATTATTAGCATTACATGTTCAACCTCAAAAGACTCGTGCAGGTTCACTGGTCATTTCGGGTAGTAAATAAAATGACTATATATGACTATAGATATCACAACACCTATCACTGTAAATAAATCTGAGCCACTGTAAATGACTAATAACCACGCTACCAGTCAAAAGTTTTTGCACATGCTGAGATTTTCTACATTTGCATCTTACTCACTTAATACTATAAATACACTCAACTAACATAAACATAAACTAACATTCTTTACTAACAAATGTATAGTATGTTCACCATTTGAGGACCTTTATTAGCCATAAAATGACATTTTTATTAATCACTACTGACCAAGAAAAAGCCACCTAATTATAGCTATACTGTGAATCACCCAGCAACCCTTAGATATTTAGCAAGTGATGAAACAATTAACAGGTGCATTTAAAGTTCAAGGACAGTCAAGAATTTTGTCAAACATGCACTATAACATACACTTTCCATGTTATAAAGGGAATGTTGTTTATTCATATTTTCATTTATAGTCGTTCACTCAACAAACTTTCCAATGTTTAACAAGAATAAACATCTGCAGTTTAAGAAATAAATGGGTAAGTAGTAAAAACCTGTGGTGTTGCAAAAACTTTTGGCTGGTAGTGTAAATCATGTAGAAATGTCAAATTCCCCTTTAGCAATGCCTTTAATCAATCTATAACACCTGATGGACTTTGTATTCATATTAATTTTCAAAGATCGCAAAACGTTTTCATAGTCAACCACCAGCTGTTTATGGAAAATCTTCACTTCCTTCTCTTAGGCGTGAACTGGTTAGTGAAAATGGAATAAGAAAAGAACGGTGAGAGAAATGCAGTTGAAATCTGTAAAGTAGTTAAAAACTGTAAAGTCCCTCACTTCAGCCTATTCAGATTGAAATCACAAACACACACACATTTTGCAACCTACATTTTTTTCAGACAGCACCTGTAGGCTGACATTCCAACCACAATGACACTAGAATGTACAGTGCTACATGAAATAACGCACAGAATTCATCAGTTGTTAATGGAAGAATATACCAAATATGGACTGGAGGACAAAAGAACTCATAACTTTTCACAAATTAGTTTTGTGTTTTTCTGCAGTCATTATGTAGCTTAAGTTACCTCATTATAACTGTTCAGACCTGTGAATGTAAGCAGCTCTACTCACCTCAATAACGTAACTCCCTTCCGAGTAAGCCATCGTATCATGTGTGTTTCTCTTCCCCTATGGCAGGAACTTAAAACTGAAGGTCAGCCAACCATGTTTCCAGGAAACACTGCTCCAGCGCATGCAGTGCTTTTTTTCTCTTTTTACACCTACCCATTATTCCGTCATTTCTTTTTTAATCATCACGCTTTCTTAATCGCGTGCATAACATCAAAAGTTGTGAAACTGAAAAAGTCAATAGCTTGTGATTTTTTTTTTCCAAGCAGATTGAAAGCTATTGTTTTTTTTTTATGATTGTTCTTTTTATTTTCAGGGTTCCAAACATGAAAGAGACACTTTATTAGTTTCATTCCATAATTCTTGATTGGCTGAGGACACACAAACATGCCATTTGAAGTATATAGGTATACCCTCATACTTTAAGGCAATTTGCATTTTATCCCCAAATCAGAATCAGAATTAAGATTTATTGGCTGGGGTTCACCTACAAGGAATCTGTTACATAGCAGCTCAGAATAAAAAGTAGTAGACAATAGAGAACTCATATTTAGTTTTTGTAAACATTAGTACAGTCATACATTCATAAGTAGACCAAAATGTGCCAGGAACCTGGAACATCTCACATTTGTAATAGAGACACACTGCCTACTCTATTTCCTATGTTTTCTTGTGGACCCCTCACACTGACATTTCACTACAGCATGGAGAACATGCCACCCCACCCCCCCTTAAAAGAGGTTTAAATCCTCAATGTGTGTGCAGACACCCTGTGCCTTTGCATCAGCATGCCTGTTTCTGAAGACTGTGGTCAAAGGGGCACTACAGCATGAAAAGAACACAACAGCTGCCCTCTCCTGACAGAGGTTTGTGGTGTTTCACTCCAAGTCATCGTGGCAGCCATCCAACATTATGTGGCAATACACGCTACCATATTTTTGCACACAGACTTTCTACATTTGCAGTTTACTCAAAAAATACTCAATAATCTTTGCCATCAAATTTACAGTATGTTCACAATTTGAGCCTTTATTAGCCAGAAAATGTCCTATTTTATTCATCACTACTGACCTACAAAAAAAAAAAAAATTATATATATATATATAAATAAAAATAAAATGATGTAGATCACCAGACAACTGTTAAACATTTACCAAGCTACTAAGTGATGAAACAGGTAACTAGTGCATTTAAAGGACAGTCTAGAATTTGATGTCAGTCACGCACATGTACAGATTCTTTCCATGTTATAAAGGGAACATAGTTTGATGTTTTCATTTATACAGTCATTCACTCAACTTTAACAAGAACAAAAATCTGCAGTTTCTGAAAAATGGATAAGTGGTAAAAACCTGTGCAAAACCTTTTGAATGGCAGTGTAACATGTAGACATGTTCACAAGTTCCTCATGCTTGTCACAACTGTACGTGGGACAGGTGCAGGAAACATTGAGATGTAAAGTAAAGTGGCCCCTTATAGTCACGCGTGAACACACTGCAGCACAGCAGACAGTGTGAACAATGAAATTGTCTCTCTGCATTTAACCCACCAAGTGAAGCAGGGGGCTGCCACCAATGAGGGGCGCCCGGGGAGCAGTGTGTGGGGACGGTACCTTGCTGGTATCCTCAGGATTCAAACCCACAAACTTCTGACCTCAGGGCAAACTCCCTAACCACTAGGCCACCAGCTGCCCCAAGGCTTAATTCACAAGGTTTGGTTATACAAACAGAATAAACAAACTAATCCAAAAAACAACTACAAACACAGTATATGCACTCTCACAGACTCAAGCACAGGCTCACTACGAGACAAACAACTAGGGAACTATATACAGTCACTCACACCAAAACAGAGTACAAACAAGACCAGACCTTCATGAAGGAGATCGCCAACCCAAAGCAGGAAACTATCGTCAAGAGCTGAAACAGAATCCTCAGAGGCAGGAAAAGAAACAGACCACAAGCCTGGCTTGGTCTTGGCCGCATACCAGCACAAGCTCTGCGAAAACAAACGCAAGTTAGAATGTGGGGTAGGCTGGCTATAAATAATAGAGAAGCAACAGGTGAGGGGTGTAACTAATTATATCAAGAAAAACAAGGCAACACGAAACATAAACTAGCTAACCAATGAAACAACAGATTAAACAGAACACCAAAACACAGGTGAAGCTGATAATGAGTGTTAAACTAAGACTGGTGAAAGAGAAAGGGCAAAAGATAAACTCAGGTTCAATAATCTAGTGGCTGGGACAGAGGGCAGAAGTGGCAATGCTGTGACAGTACTCCTGAACCCTCAAAAGGCCTGTTACTAGATTTGCCTCACACAGACCTCTATGACACTTTCTTTCAAATCTGAATACATGGGTATTTGTGCCTAAGGGGTCCAAACTGTAAATTTGTTGTGGAAACACAGTTATATAAAAACATGGGATTTTACAACATTTTGATTTTGTATTGACTGCATTTCCTGAAACATGATTTTACTCATTGGGGCAGCTGGTGACTTGGTGATTAGGGAGTGATTGGAAGGTTGTGGGTTTGAATCCCAGGACTGCCAGTGGCACCCCTGAGGTACCCTTGAGCAAGGTACCGTCCCCACACTCTGCTCCCCCATACACTGCTCCCTGGGCGCTGCGTCACTGGCTGCCCACTGCTTCACTTGGTGAATGAGTTAAATGCAGAGAAAGAATTTCACATTGTTCTCAATGTGTGCTGTGCTATGATGTGGGGTGTTCACGCATGACAAAAATGGCCACTTTACATTGGGCTAGCCTTTTGGCATCCATTTTACCTTTGCTATTCTTATTTTCACAGAAAAAAGGAATAAAAAATACAATTAATCTATCATTCAAAAAAAATCCATATGCAAAGGTAACTGGATAAATGCACATCACGGTGAGTGACGTGTGTGGGTGTGTGTGCAACGATCAGCCACAATTTGAAATCCACTGACAGGTGAAGTGAATAATACTGATTACCTTATTACAATGGCACCTCTCAAGGGATGCACTTTTAGAACACGAGCAGCATGGATCCATGCTGGAAGCACAACAAATGGTAAATTGTCATCATACGGCCAAATCGAAGTTCCCCAGGTTTGTGTTGATGTTGTGTCTTAGAAACAAATGGAAAAAAAACGGTTGGGTCAAGTGGCAGTGCACCAAGGGAAAGAGTTGCAAACGTGAGCGTGTAGGAGAGTAAACACTGGTTTTAGATCATTTTAATGTGTTCTTACTAAAACATTCTGAGTTCTAAGGGTTAAGCTGCAGATGAACAGATAGTTCTTGAAGCTATTCTGTTGGAAGCAGGATAAATAGAACTGATGGTGATGACTAGGCGACTGGATCAGAGCATCTCGAAAACAGCAGGCCATGTGGGGTGTTTCCAATATGATCCAGTGACAGGGTAACAGGCGTGAGTGAAGCCCATCTGGTCCAATCTTACAGAAGAGGAATGGAAGCACAAATTGCTGAAAAAGTTGGCTATGATAGAAGGGTGTCAGGACACAGTGCTGTCTGTGGGGCTGTATAGCTTTGGACAGGTCTTGTGGTGTCCTTTTTGTCACCCATCTGGACAAAAAGGACACATGTTAAAATGCTGTTCATAGACTTCAGTTCAGCATTCAACACCATCATTCCTCAGCATCTGATCGGGAAGCTGAGACTGCTGG
>JBBPCZ010060798.1:0-12412 GCA_037974445.1 Brycinus macrolepidotus | reverse complement strand
AATGAAAAGTAATGCTGACCAAGTAGTAATATTGCACATGAAGACTACTGCACATAAGATATTGCAAGTAATTAAGTGAAATTGCAAGTAATTAAGTGATTTAGGTGCATCCCTAAAAAAGAACTGCACTCCTCTACTATAATTTGATGAAATCTTTAATTATTTCTAATTGTGTTAATGAAATCAGCGCTCTGTAGCAATCTGCCCCCCTTTGATCTCATTCATAATCTTGTTTTTTTCATTTGCACTGCATGTTTACAGTTTTATGCAAAAAATTGAACACTCTTGGTCAAATGACATTTTTTGTTAGTTTTCATGTGAAGAAGTGTATATCCTGTAGCAGATGTGTGCATGTATACAACGCAATCAACAAAACATGCAATTTGACCGGGGGTACCCACACATGTGATAGTTGATTTTATGAAGGCACAGTTGTCTTCCCAGGAGAAGACTGGGTACAGGAGAGTACAGTCTGATCTGCAGGGCCAGATAAATCAGACCTCCTGCCAGATTCCAGCCTGGCTTGGCGTGTCAGCCTGATATCGTGTAGCTTGTGGTGAGAGCCTGTGATGATAAATTGGAGCAGAGCATTTGAAACTCTATCCTGTCCTTCTGATATGCCTGCTGTGATGTAGCTGGATGACATCTAATTGCTTTGGCTGGCCGCGCTGTTCCCACATTGAAGTCCTACGTGTTTGTTTTTGCTGCGGAGTTAGCTGGGGGAGCTGAGTGAGGCGGAGGACGCTCTGACCGAGGCCAACACTCTCAATAACGAAAACCCGGAGGTTTGGGGCTACCTGTCCCTGGTGTGTTTACAGGTGAGTCTTAGTGGAATGAAGTTGATTAGCAGTAATCACACAAAGCCCATTCTTGTCTTAAAGTTGTGTTTGTTTAACTTTGTGATGCTGTTTCAGACTGGAAGGGAGCTGGAGGCTGAGCAGTCGTATAAATATGCTTTGAAGGTTGGTCCTCTTTGAGTGTATGTAGGTCAGTGGCATAACTGCCAGCAGTGCGGCGGAGCCCGTAGTGTGAACGACTTAATTAGACCTTACTACTATGATTACTATTGATGTGGCTCCTTACTACTTTTATTACTTTTGTTTTCCATCACTATTTACAGTCTAACACGTGACTCATGCGTAGCTGTGAGAACTTTATGGCATGCTTTAATTATCATCCAGCCGTTCCTTTTTATATGGGCCCACATCCTTTTTCTTTCATGCTGGGGTAAATAAATAACTAGATTTTAGTGTTTCTCAGCTCCTCTTTTGCAGTCCAACCACACTTATTTATTAACTGATTACATACAGTGATTAATTAGACAGGTTAACATATTTACTATGCTCAAAAACTCCCAGAAAGGATATTTTTGTGTAATTAATTAGGTACCTCTCAGATATAATCAACTTTTTGTCTTTGACTTCACAGTTTCATTTAAAGGATGAGCCACTTCTTCAGGAGATCACAGAACTGCAGGATCACGTTGGATTTGGAAATCCTTGTTTTTCATAGCACTTATCCAACTTCATAACGACAGATTATTAAAAAGTTACTGACCTCATCTGCATGAAGCACAGATTATTTTTGTATTTTACTGTGTTGACCTTTCTGAGTAAATTGCAAAATAAGGTTGGATGGTGACGAGCTCTAATAATATAATAGCATGACTAATGTTGTTTACAATATTTTATAGATTTGCAAGCGTGTTTGTTTCTTTTGTGAACTAAACCTAATAATGAATAATGGTTTTATTCTGTAAGATTTAAAATGACACTCTGAGTGTGTAGAAATGATTTGAGCCCAGTTTTATGACTAGACTGTAATAAAGCCCGTGATTTATTTTGGTTTCTGAAGCTGTATCTGTCCATCTGAGCCACTCAGACTCTCTGATCTCCAAACCATGGTGAGGGTTCCTCAGGCCGGGCCCATGGTTTGGAAGCTGCAGCTCGAGCTAGCTTCCTGCAGACAGACACGTGGTACCAAACTGGGAAATAACCCCAACCCTCATTTAAACTGGGAAATCACAGGTAGGCTCGTTTTCCTCCCTCAAGCTTCAGACTTCATGAACATTTTGCAGATTTATTTGCAAGTGTGTGTGTGGTTCTGGTTGGTGCTTCTGGGTGGGTTGGGTCTGGTGCTGGTCTCTGCTGGGTCGTTATTCTGTTAGCTTTAGCCCGTTAGCCTGGTGAGTGACAGCTGCTGCACTGAGACTGATGACAGTCTTATTAATAAAGTCAGTTTTATTATTAATGTTAATGTAAGTTTTATTCCTGATCTGAGTGTAATCTGCTGCTGAGCTCCGGAGGAGGTTCGGTTCTGCTGGGCCCGGTCCGGAGCTGCTGGGCTGGGTCCCTGGTGGGACTTAAGTGATCTGGTTGTTTTTCTCTGTGCATCAGATGATCTCAAACCAGCCCCTGCAGGGCGCTGGTGGAGTGAGTGTGTTTTATCTTTTATCTCCATCTCACTGGTTCCACTGCTGGGTCTTTGGAACTGGGACAGGTTTCTGACCAGAACTCAGGACCGAGCCTTTATTTCAATTCAATTCTGTTTTATTTATAAAGCACTTTTTACAACCAAAGTTGTCACAAAGCAGCTTTATAAACTCCAGCTCCGAGCCCCTACTTAGGAAAAACTCCCTGAGCTGGAGGAAGAAACCTCGGGAGGAACCAAGACTCAAAAGGGGAACCCATCCTCCTCTGGTCGACCCGGAGAGAGGGAGAGAAAGAGAGTCTCTATGGAGATAACTAACAAGAGAAGGCCTTCATGTACGAACTTAATCACTGCAGAACATATTGGCCATCGGTACAGTTAAGAGTCAGTGGAGGTAGATTTTGACAGAAGAGTAGCTGTGAGTCTCTAGTTCACAACAACAGGAACAACAATCTCCGCCAGAGCTTTAAACAGCAGCTGCCCTCGACTGGGAGAGGAGCACGTAGGGAGGCGAAAGCAGCCGAACCAGGACATTCAACACAATAACACAAACAGAATAAACATTTAAACAATAACATTCAAACACAACAAAAAAACAAACAATAACATTCAAACACAACAAAAAAAAAACACTTAAACAATAACATTCAAACACAATAACACTTAAACACAATATCTGCTGTGGTTTTGTTTCTCGAGCAGGTGTGTGAAAAGGCTTTGCTCTGAACTGCCCGCGTTGTTTATTCTGTTCTAGATATTTCACTTATTTACCAGTCCAGTTTAGCCCTGCAGCTCTACAGGGTTCCATCCACCTTCCATCAGGAACAGGAGCTCTCGGCTCAGTCTCAGATGCTTGAGAATTTCTCCTGTTGTTCCCGCACGGAGGGCTTCATCTCCTGGCCTTAAACCTGACCTGCACTCCGCTGAGCTTCTTCAGTGTAAGGTAACTCCTGTACAGGTTTTTGGTTTTGCTTCAAGGTGGTGAGCAGCACTATATTCATTTAATAACCTTCAGGGCTTATGAATTACACAAACTGTGTAAACAGAACCTTTTCTGCAGGTTTTGTAGTGCAGTAAAAACAATTTTGTTCTTATAATGAAAAGATATACATGATACAGCAGTACTGCAAACTCTGTAACTGAGAATTGGTGTTTCATGTTAAAGTTCCTTCTGCATTTTCTCACATTTAGATTCCATTTATTTACACCTGAATCATCCAGTATTGGACTGACAATACTCTATTCAGATAAAGCAAGTGGTGCTTTAACATTTGTAGTGAAAATTTTCCAGTCTGTGGAGGCGAAACGAAGAAATGTCCACAGTACAGACAGACCGCTCTGCTGATGGAGTGAGTGCTGCAAATGGGGGAGGTGGTGTATACAACGTCAAAGAGAGACATGAGAATGCCAGGTACTGTTTTCTCTCGGTTATTCAGAGAACATACATTAGAACCTCATACTCAAGTCTTATCTTCTGTTTTTTTTTTTGCTGAAGGGTATGTTTGGATTAACACAGTTGTCAGTTACAACAGCTTACGAGAACTGTCCTTCACAGACCTGAAGATCTCTCTGAGATGTTGGCTGCAGGGACCAAAGAAGTTCATGAGAAGGCAGAGAACACGCAGTTTGTCAAAGATTTCCTTCGTGGACGCATAAACAAAGAGCTCTTTAAGGTTTGCTTTTTAAACTAACGCACAGTTTCTCATAATTAATAAATGGTTCCTTTCTGTGGAGGAGTTTAGCCAGCTTTCTCTCGGCCCGTTGGAGCCGCCAGGCGAGCGGACGGGAAATCAGCAGAGGTGCGACTGGATCGTTTGAAACGGGGAAGTGAGAGCCAGTTAGCCTAGCATTCAGTGCCTTAGCAGAGGCACTGAATGCAGCGCCTGACTTTGAGATGTAGTGCAGTGGTGAGACGATGGCATCTGTTGCATTTTATGCTTTTCTATACCCGCCTTTACTTGGGGCTGAATGAGTTTGAGGAAATGTATGTCCAGTTGCAGTTTTTCTGATCGATACTGTAATTGGGATTTACATACAAACATCTTTTCAAGCCTAAATGCTGAATGTAGTATGTAGTATTTCCACTTTAGTACATTTTCCACCCCTCCATAACTGTGGCCTTCAGTTTCCTGCACCAGACCATTGAGTCAAATTTCCATAAATTCATAACTAGCACATTTTGAACATGGTGAATATTGTAGAACGTTATCTGTTTTTTTTTCCACATGGTTAGAAATGATCTATGATATGGAATTTTTGAAAAACAAAATTTATAGTAATTAAAGAGCCTTGACTTGTCCTCAGCTTGGTGCCGTGGCCCTGTACTACACTTACACAGCAATGGAGGAGGAGATAGAGAGGAATAAGGATCACCCCAACTTTGCTCCACTCTACTTTCCCACTGAGTTACATCGCCATGAGGCCTTGGCACAGGACTTGGAGTTTTTCTACGGGGAGGACTGGCAGAGCCAGGTCAGCTGTTCCCCAGCCACTCAGCACTATGTGGACCGCATTCACGAAGTTGGCCAAAATGACCCTGTCTTGCTAGTAGCCCATGCCTATACTCGCTACATGGGGGACCTCTCAGGGGGTCAGGTGCTGAAGAAGGTGGCACAGCGCGCCCTAAAGCTGCCACCCACTGGAGAAGGGCTCAAGTTCTATCAGTTTGATGGCATCCATAGCGCCAAGGCCTTCAAGCAGCTGTACCGGAGCCGCATGAATGAACTGGAGCTGAACGGGGACACCAAGGAAAAGATTGTCAGGGAGGCTGTTTTGGCCTTCCAGTTCAACATGGAGGTAGGAGAATATAAAGACATCAGCACTGATGAGGCATTTCTGAATTTTGGGTCTTATTTGCAATTAGTCATGAGTATGCCAATTTCAGAATAGCAGTGTTTGTGCCTACCACTGTAGAAAATAGACTGTTTTTCCAGCTCTGGATTAAAGCCTTCACTCCTCACATCTACTGTTTTAGTGCTCTTTTTGTATCTTTGCCCAGTTTTTTGTTCTAAGTCTCCTACATCATACTATAGCTATTGGGAGGATGAGGGTTAACATCATGCTTCCTCTAAGACACATGTAGCCAAACACTTCATCTTTACGGGTTCACTCCTGCAGTGTTGTGAGACAGCTGACTTGGAGGAGCGCAGCAGCAGGGCTAGTACTCCTAACTGTGACACTCCCAATATTCAAACTTTGATTGTGGTGCAGGGAGCTCGTTACACCACTCAGGAGGCTCCGTGAAACCTATACAATACAATGTCCAACGAAACAAGAAGGCCTTATTCCAGTGTTGGGCATGTTTTCTGTTTTTGTAAAGCTGTTTTAAATCAATATAGCTCGGTCATTTGTTGCTATTAAATGAATTACAGCATGCGTTAGAATCCACTACACATCGCTCGGTCTGCCCTTAACTCAGTGCTACCTCTAAATGTTGGTTTGCTTCCTCATTGTACTTTTTTTTTTTTTTATTCTGCATTTAATGCAGATTTTCCAAGAGCTGGAGAAGTTAGGACAAACTGTTCAGGAGGACGTTTTGGATGCGGGTCCTATCCACGGTGACATGCAGGGAGACATCAGCAAATGCCCTTACTATTCTGCCAAGATGGGTAAGCATGATCTGACTGCTAACCTATATTTGCATACATTTAGCAAAACATGTACACATAACTGTTAATAAGTAAATAACAGCAACCAATACCTAACTGTAATCTGACTTTAGGTTGCTGTGGTCTTCACGCTTCTGTCTTTGCACTTTCTTTCCTGCTGTAGCTGCCAGTGGAGGATCAGTATATGTTTGTCGGATGGCCATGGCGTTCCTGAGAAACCCCACAGGCCAGGTCCTGCTGGCCGCCTGGATCGCAGCCCTTGCTGGACTGGCTGCCTGGTACCTCATTTGATCCATTCATCCGTCAGTGGAAGACGAGAAGACGAAACCTGTGTAGAAGTTCAACTTTTATGCTGATGTAGGAGTACCCCGCCTTTATCCAAATCATAATTTTAAGAGAAATGGTGAAACTCATTCTTAGATTAGAATGAAAGATAAAAAAAGAAAAAAAAAATTACATCCAATGTCAGAACTGAAGGATGACTGTCAAAACGAGTTATAGAGGATTTGGTTTGTGTCTAACGGACCCAGGCTTCATCCCCTTCACCTTTTCCGTTCCATCTGCTTTTACTCAGTATCTTTCATACGGAGGATCTAGGGAGCACACATTTTTCTTTAACTGAGTTGTAGTAATACTAGCAAACCTGTGGTGGCTTTTCATATTAAGTTAGAAGTTCCCAGAAGGCCAACGTTTTGAGTACCAATTTTTAGTTCTATGTCTTTCCTTTCTCTAAACGTTGCTTTTTAAAACAGACACTGCAGGGCGGATCGGTGCTTAAAAGTTTCTAGTGTTTCCTGTCAAAACGGTTAACAAAGACATTGCACTTGAGGACATGACTGTAGGAAGTGTACTGTAGGTGGCGATTGTTCTGTTCAGTTTACTTTTTGAAGTGTTTTTATATAGTGACAATTTCAGTCTGAGGATGCAAAACTAACCAGATTACCAATTCAACTTTTGATGCAGTGGACAGTTCCGATGGTTTTCGTCATGTATAACTTGAAATATTCTAGGTCACATTATTAATTACAGTACTTTTTTTTTTTTTTTTTTTTTTACAAGGCAGGTGATGGTGTCACACCTACAGTTGTGCTGGATGTGTAAAATTCTTTTGAGTCAGATAGCTTTCCTCAGAGAGAAGTGGGAGGAACAGTATTCAAAGTACATTGGTTTATATTTGAGTTATTTTTTATCCTTTGTTACCAAGCACGGTTTTGATAGAAAGAATATTTGGACAGTGTGGGACTGATTTTATGGATTATGCTCTGCAGTTGTGTTGCACTGCAGGTTGTGAGGGAACCCTGTTCAAATAACGGTCTTGTCTTTGCTCTGTTCCACATGATGTTTAGCATTTGCATGCTAAAACTCCTCTTCCTGCCCCTTCAGCTGCTGTATTGCAGGACGAGGAGTCATGCTCCTCTCAAATTTGGACTATAGATACAAAATCCAATAACCTAAAGAAACAAATCAGGGCTCTTATTCTCTGGAAGGTATGGCGCCACAGTAAACAGAATATTCAAAACCCCTTACATGTGGCTCACAGTGATGGTTTAGCTGCTGATATAATCCAACACAGATTATTTTCAAGAATAAATGTTTATTCCCCATGAAGCTGATACACTGGGTTCGGGCAGTTTATTACTGCCATCGCCAGCCCACCGATTCTCCAGGCTCAACTCATTAATGCCGAAGTTCTAAACATGAAAGTGCTAACAGACTTTTTGCACACTGAGTGTTCAGGTTTCTGCTGCTGTGTTTACGTTTACGTTTATGGCATTTAGCAGATGCTCTTATCCAGAGCGATGTACATCAGTGCTTTAGTCACTGTGTAGAAGCTTAATTTGTGGAATTAGTGTGAATAGGTTTATTCGAGCTGTCAAGTTCTGACAGTTTCTGTTCAGATATTTTGATACATCAATAGCATTTTGAAACCAAATTATAAGCCACTTTTTTTTTTTTTTTTTTGGCTTTCTCGACTGAATTTTATAGTTCATCCATCCATGAAGACCAAGCACAAATAATTATACTGGATTTTGTTCCTGCCATGTAAATGTTACTTATGGTAGTTTTACTTTTGCGGTTGAGAGCTATTGCACTTTTCCTGATGGTGCTTAATGCAGGATTTTAATAATATTTAGTAAAATGAATGGGTATCTTACAGTGCGACTGCTACATTAACCAGATCAATTCTGTCCAATAGGAGGAAAGGTAAGAGACATTCCTACTGGGCAAAAAGTGAAATACCTACTAGGCTGCATGTGTTACTGACATTATTGTGGTTTTCAAAAGGTCAAAAAGGCAGCTGGCTTGTGATAAATGACTAAAAATGCTATTAACATTCGTTACAAATAGACTGATAAAATCATAAGAGACCAAACATGCAGGAGTTTATTACAAGTGTCCAAAAGCAATACTCCGGTCATTCATTCATTCCTACATACTGCACCTTTAAAACAGGACTACGATGTAATGCAACAGTTGAGACTGCTGGACGTGTCGCTGTTATTGTTGAAAAGGGCCAGTCAGCTTTGGCTCTAAAAAATAAAATGTAAAACTCGAAGCTTGTCTTCATCTGTTCATTTTTACTTCAACTCTTTGATCTGTGAGGAATTAAATAACTGAATCAACCCTTATTTGTGGAATTATTTGAACACAAAGTATTTACAATATTTGCACCTTTTCTTAATATTAACTTACAACAATGTCATACATTGAGAATTTTATTAGATATATATCTGATGGCTCAACAGTCACACAGTTTTAAATACAGCTATTTTACATAGCTAAAGTCATACTAGAGGTCGTTCCACCTTATTATGATCTGACTGAAGAGGACATGCACTGACTGTAGAGAAAACCTTACGTTACTCTTTATAGCCGTCACTATTCACTTTGACCCAGACGCGCAAACATTTTCCAGTGAGTCTCTTAAAGCACATTCTGCGAAGAAACGTCAAAACAGGTAAATTATTTAAAAAGGAAAATATGTTAATAGGGCACTTAATGACCAAAATCACATTTCAAAAGAAATATTATTCCTGTAGTGGTCAGATCAGATCAGATCAGATCTTTATCTGTGTTGTAGGGTTCCCAGAATTCCTCAGTGGCCAAGCTAAAATCTTCCACAATTTACCACTAACTAGAAGACACTGCATATCTAGATAGTCCGACTGTGCTAAACAGGCCATTTATAGCATTCCTCCTCCAGGGGTCTGAGAAACCAACAGCTCTTTAGATGGTGTACCTAGACCTGTCTTGTGCTGTGGGAAGAATTATGAGGTTCATGTGGTAACCAGCCACACCACACACTCTTCCATGCGTCTCTGCATGTCCATGTGTCAGCTCCTTGTTGCCTGTACATTGTTGCAGCCCCGGATCCTCTTCAAAAGCTACACTTGGTCTCTCAGTTTCCGGTGTATCTTTTACCTGAGGAATTGAAGACCAATATGAATCACAACGTGTCTCATAGCACTCTACAAAAGAAACAAGGTACTGTGAAAGCAAAGCTCTGCAAAAACAGCATACGTCTGATGCAAGTGCCTGACAAATGTACCATCTATTGCTAAATTCACACTGCAGGTGACAGTGGCCCAAATCCCCCATTTTTCATTGGGTGTATGGTGTAAACAGCGCAAAAAAAAAAAAAAAACACTGACATTTTCAGTTCCTGGCCGCTTTCATGTGGTTCTGAAACCCCATACTTAACCTGATACCTAAACTGACGGGTGAGAATTCATGACTAGTCTAATCCAACTCAATTATCAACTATCTTTCCTTTTGAAGGACAAGCAAGAAAACCCTGGGCAGCATAAACAAATCACCATTCTGCTGTATAATGGGCGATTCGATACCAAGGATATTTTGAAGAAAAAAAAATAAAAAAATAGTAAGCCTAACTCAAATGAGCTTTATACAGAACAACTCTATCCAGTCTATATCTCTGTTTACGCAGAGTTCGTTTTTTCTTTCACAAATGAAAGATCAGAATCAGAATCGCGTTTATTGGCCAAGTAAGTGAGCGAACACATACAAGGAATTTGATTCCGGCCGATGGTGTCTCTCAAGCACAACAGTGTAAAAACAACAACAATATGTAAAGATACAATAAACAATGTACTGATCAATATAATATATAATAATATACAATCTACAATATAATACACAATATAGATTTATATTTAGAAGTATAAAGAGAAATATTAATATATGTATATAAATATAATTTGTACATAGAACATGTTCATACTATTTATAAAATATACATACAGTAGCGTATAAGCATACAAATGAATAATATATATACAATCTAGATCTTATGTACAGAAAATACAAAGAATACAGAATATATACCACAAAGTGTACATAAAGTGCTTCCCATCTCTGTTTGATTTACTTCCATAATTAAAACAATTCCATGATTAAGACAATTCTACCCACAATTTATTCTCTTCTGTAAACTTTGTTCAGTAGTTATTTCTTTACTGTTTGACCTCCAAGTCTGACGTCGCTGTTCCCACAGCTGATTTTGACTTCACAAGAAAGGATTCTATAGGAAACCATTCAGACTAATTCCAAATATAGGCCAAAGTAAATAGATGACGAACAACTAAACAAAGGTAGAATTTGGGCCGTAAATCCGATTTGGGTCACTTTTACTTGCAGTCTGAAAACAGCCTAAATTTAAAAAAGATACTGGATAAAGATCATTAACGCATGTTAGCTCAATTTCAGCACTTAAAAATGACAGGTTTGGTGAATAAACGTTAATGCTCTGCTGAAAGAACAATCCATGCTTGTCGTCGCTCCTGCAGGACAATGTTTCTCAGCCCTGTTTAATGAGCTGATCAGCTGTATTAGAAGCAGTGAAAACACTCAAATGTGCAGGTCAGGGTGCCTCCAGGGTTGAGAGATGGATGTGTAATGATTACCTGCAGTGGTAGTGGTGACACCATTGACAGTTCCTTCCACGTCCGATTCATCCTCTGCGTAGCTCATAATAAGAGAACGCTGTCTGTCAGTCAGCATCCTAACAAATAACACAAATCATTACACCCAGAGCAATGTGGGCATCAATACTGAGGCTTAATAACAACAAGGAAACTCAGGGACAAACAGTGTCATACTTAGGGACCCGAATCTTAACGTGGATGTAATGATCCCCGTAACCGTAGCCACTGACTCGTGGGATTCCCTTTCCAGAGAGCCGTATCTTCTGGTCTGCCTGGACGCCCGGAGGGATCTATGAAACATTTCACCCGAATTGTCATTTTCCAATTTCACTTGGCTTAAAAAGAATGCCACATTTGTGGTGACAGGAGTTGCTTACAGGGAGGTTGACGGTCTCATAGAGTCCTTGTGCCCTGACTGTCCCTCCCAGGATAGCCTGAGCCACCGAGATCGAAACGTCCGAATGGATATCTGCACCATCTCTCCTGAACACAGGACTCTTCTGGACCTGAGTTGTGAAAGAAATAGACAATCAAAATATTTTCACCCCAAATAAAAAAAACAAAAGTTCGTTTGGTTGGGACTTCATTCAGCAAGCCCTGCTGGAAAGACCAAAGTACTCTAGAAGTAGCCTCAAAATAAACACACATTTAACTCTTTATCAACCAAGATTTACTGTAGAAGACAAAGCCTACAAGATCCTTCTCGTTTGTTTTCCACACAGTGTTTTCTAACATTTTGACATTCAGATAAAAAAAAAAAAAAAAAAAAACACTTGATAACATTACCAATTTTATGCCAGCAAAAGTATTATTTAAGCAGATTTAAATAATCGAAACTACTGAATCTCTGGACTTCAGAACCACTGTCCCCATTTTCCCCCCAAGCTCAGAGCAATAATTTTATATTTTGTACATGTACTCAGTTGTGTCCTGAAAGGCCTAACTAGAGTTTATCATAGTCAGAAAACTTTATTGATGTCAGAGAAAACTGCTTATGTTACGACTGCATAGAGACACAGATGTATAAAAATAAAGTCTAAAATAAAAGTCAAATAAAAACTGCAGAAAAATACTCTGTACAGAATACACTATGCTATAAACACAAAATGCTGTGGTGTAAACACTACAGAAATAAATTACTGCTAAGTAATTTACTAGTAACACTAATAGTGGTTAGGAGTCTGTTATTGCGGTAATAGAGATCAGTAGTAGATCAGTAATATTGATATAAGTAGTTACATTTAAGACTACTGCACATAATAAAATATTGTACATAATGATACTGATTTAAACCCGATAAGAAATTGCACATCTGGGTAGCAGCAGGTTATTGGACAGATTACTGTGTGAATGTGTGACAGGGGGAGGAGTTGTAGAGTCTGATGTGTGACAGGGGGAGGAGTTGTAGAGTCTGGTGGGTGACAGGGG
>JBBPCZ010060768.1:0-7500 GCA_037974445.1 Brycinus macrolepidotus | reverse complement strand
ACCTTCAGCACCACCACTGGGTTCCTGAGCAAGACCCTTAACCCCATGTTGCTCCAGGGAGGCTGTCCGCTGTAGTTAGGGAATGGAAGTCACTTTGGATTAAAGCGTCTGCTAAATGCTGTAAATGTAAATGTTTCTGACCTAGACTGTGATGGGTAAACTAAAAATAAAAGTAAAGACAGTTTTTAAAAAAAATTCTTGTAATTTGTGTAATGGGAAGCAGATGGGAACATGATAAGACAAATGCGTGTCTGTGGATGTGTTCATACATGCAAGTATGTGTGTATGTGTGTATGTGTGTATGTGTGTGTATGTGTGTATGTGTGTGTGTGTGTGTGTGTATGTGTGTGTGTGTGTGTGTATGTGTGTGTGTGTATGTGTGTGTATATATGTATGTATGTGTGTGTGTATGTGTATGTGTATGTGTATGTGTGTGTGTATGTGCCATTACTATGGAATTTTCCTGTATCAAAAACGAACAGAAAACAAATGACCAGGTCCTTCAGTTTTCCTGTTGTTTCACTGAGTATAAATTATTGTCGGTGGGAACTGACAGACACATGGAGATCAGACCAAAACCAGATGATTCTTTTAACTCCTTTCTTTTTCTCTGGTGCAGGCACAAGTTTTGTACGACTTCGCAGCAGAGCCGGGAAATAATGAGCTTTCAGTCAGAGAGGGAGAGACAATCACAATCACAAACCAGGTAAACACACTTCTTCCTGGAGCAGAACATGAGAAAGTCACAAGTGTAGCCAGGGTTCAGTTTTGTTGTGGGTCATTTTTAGGTTACAAAAATTACAATAAAAATTCAGGGGCAAATAATGCTCTTCATACTAAAGCCCATTTAATATATATTGTATCTATTTGCTCTCTAATCTATACAAGCCCATATATGTGTGTGTGTGTGTGTGTGTGTATGTGACTATCTATGTGTGTATTTAATGACTATCTAACTTTTATCTATGTTTTTAGAAGTTATTAAGCTCAAAAATGCCATTGAAAATGAAATTTCATGGTCAGAAATATGTCACTTTATGACACTAATGTGTGCATGTCTATGTCACACACTTGTGAGTGAAGATGAGTGAAGAATCATTGCTGTGCCTCTGAATGCTTGTCATGAAAAACTGTTCCGTGTCTGAACTGTGGTGATCTGTCCTGTAAAGCTGAAAGTGTTTGCTTGTTTTGTCAGAACATAGGAGGAGGCTGGATAGAGGCACAGAACTCTAGAGGAGAAACTGGCCTGGTGCCAGAGGACTATGTTGAGGTAAGGATGACTGAACGGCCTGAGGGCACACAGGGTCGTTTAGCTAGACTTTATACAGACACACACACAACACAAAAGGAAAGAGTGTGTTTGTGTGTGTGAATGTGAGTGAGAGAGAGAGAGGGAGAGGTAGTGTGTGTGTGTGTGTGTGTGTGTGTGTGTGTGTGTGTGTGTGTGTGCGCGTGCGTGCATGCATGTGCGTGCGTGTGTGTTTGAGACGTTTCCTGAAAAGGACGGAAACTGCCACAGAAGGGTGTTTGCCAAACTCAGCAGGAAGCCTTTTTTTCCTTGTAGCCCAGCTGACATATTTGCACACCAGCATGACCTGCTGTGCCATTTATTGTTAGAGAGATAACACAGTACCATTTTCTCATTTCCGAGACCTGAAATTGGCTGACGCCGATACGAGAGATTTTTATCCTCTAAGACTACATAGCTTTTAAATGAGCTATTTTTATTTGAAGCTTCACTTCAGATTGTCTGATGGTATCATGATCAGACTGCTCCAACACTCTTTTACAGCTTTTTATTCAGTCCAGTCTCATTCACAAAACATGGAAATACAGTACAGTTCATTTAAATGATTGAAATTCTAGAGCAATACTTGGCTTTCTACTCATTCTTGGGACCATGCCAGGCTACATGTGGCCACTGTTGTTATCACATGACTGTCTTTCTTTCAGTAGTTCTGAGATATTTCAGGATGGATTTGTTACAGAGTCAGATCAGATTGTTTTTTTTTCCCCCCCCCCTCCAATATCCTAATTAGCATTTTGTGTTGATATACTGATACTCAGTGCTCTGTACACTACCAGTAAAAAGTTTTTGCACACCGCAGGTTTTTACACCTTTTCCATTTATTTTATAAACTGTAGATTTTTATTGATGTTAAGCACTGGAAAGTTGTTGAGTGAACAAATATAAAGGAAAAAAAAGTCAAATAAAACAAGTTTCCTGGAAAGAATCTGTAACAGTGCATTTCTGACTCCTAGTAACTGGTTGTGTGGTGGTGCAGAGTCCAATTCTAGACTGTCCTTTAACTATAAATGCACTCGTTCACTGTTTCATCTCGTTGACTGTCACTTAATAGCTCGTTAAATATCTGTCACTTAATAGCTTGTTAAATGACAAACTGTAAATTTATTTGTTAGCAAAGAAAATTGAGTGTATTTTTAATAAATATTATGTGAGTCACCTGTAGAAATGAAGAATGTAGAAAATCTCAGTGTGTGCAAAACATTTCAGCTGGTAGCGTATGTTGGCCTGTGTGTTCAGCCTGGATATGTGAATGGTGCATATACTGTATATCATAAAGATCATGTGCATAATCATTAACATGATCTTGAACTAATACCCAATTGTCTATGTGTCTGTATGTGTTTGTTTGGCCTTGTCACTAAGGAGACACGGTGGCTTGATTTTCTTTTTCTTTTTTCTTTTTTTTTCTTTTTTTTTTTTTTTAACTTGTTTCACATCTTGACTTAGTTATGAATAAAACAAACCAATGAAATAAATAACAAATAAGAAACAAATGAGAAAATGTTTAGGCCGTGTTTGTAGAATACCAATGTCCTACCTGGCAGAGTATTTATTTTACTTCAGGCAAGATAATAATTAAAGCTTTGTGCTGAGAATATGTTGGCACACATTAGACCACATTACTAACATTCAGTACATGCCTGAATTGAATAACAACAACCTCTTATCTGATATTCATTTCTCTCACCATTGATCTTGTCTTTCATCGTCACCTAAAGGGAAGATTAAAGTGGCACAATCTGTAACTCGTTCTGTAAGATTCACTCAGTGTCTTAACTGATTGAACTGATTTCGAATGTCTGTGTAAAATGTTCTTTTACTGGGGCCGAATAATGCGGATACTCATAGTTAGGGTGAGTGTAACAGGCCTTATCACCTTCTGGGTATTGATGGTACTTCTAGAAGAGTAAACTGCATGCATTATAAAGTCAAATGAGTCACACCTTGTGAATAGCACTGCAGTTTGTAACTGCTTAAGCTGTGTACCAACTAGTAGCTGATTGAATGTCAGCCCATTATGACAATCTTATTTTATTTTTGACCAATTAATTGACACCCCCCCTTTGTAAATTGTTTACTGTCATTGTATTCACAGTTTCTCCCTGCCTTTTTAAAAATGTGGGACTACTGTTTTGTTGATGCATTTTGGTGCATATTCTAATTTTTTTGCAAACTTCAGTAAATGAAATACCATGATTTATATAGTGTGTTGTAAAAAAAGTATTTCAGCATTTTGAATTCAGTGTTTTTCTGAAGCCATGAAAGCTAACACCTTTACATATTTCCACCTGTTCTACCTACAACTGTTTAGCCTCTCCCATTCTAGCTACAAACGAAGTTATAAGGAGTGTTTCAGCCCAGACTGCCTTTTGAATTAAGAACAATTCAGGGTACGCCATCAAAACAGATCATTTACATACAAGGATGCAGGAAGACGTTTCGAGATTTCAGGCAGCATAAACATGATGTACATCCTGACATCATGCATAATTACCTCTTTTTTTCAATTTAATGTGAGTGTGAGAGTGTGGCATAATTTGAGATACAACTGTGTACACAGACAATTGATACATCAGTTTGTTGTTACGTCCCCTGGGCCTTTTAAACAAAAATGCAGAAATTTCATTTATTTTAGGTCTTAGAAATGAATGGGGAGAAACACAAGATCTTTGAACCCAGGAGAACTTTCAGGATAGTCTCCGCCCACAAGTAGGTGGGGAAAACCCGCAGAGGGAGGGGGTCCGGAGAGCGGCCGAGCGACAGCGCGCCCGAGAGAAAGAGCAGCAAATGGCGAGAGTGTAGGAGAGCAAACACCGGTTTTAGACTGATTTAAACCAATCATTTATATTGGTTCAAATCAGATTTTACTAATCCACTCTGAGTTCTAAGGGTTAAAGCATTGATAATGTATGTGTCTGCTTGTGTTTCTGGGTGTTGTGTTTTTAAGTTTGATCTTGTAGTGAAGGTTAAGGGGTCTTTTTGGTGAAGACGAGCAGATGCAGACTTGGTAAACAGCTCAGACTCAGTGTAAACACACCGGCAGAGCCATGAAGGCTGTTTGTGCTCTACACTAGCTGTGGAAGCTTGGCTCCTGCTCACTGTCTCTCACAGCTGCACGCACACACACACACACACACTCACACACGTACACACACACACACGTCCTTCACCACACATCTCTGTGTGCCAAACCATGACTGCATGTGTGCACTTCTCTACAAAAACATTCTGCTTTCAGCTGTTTTGTGGTGGCTTTCTTTCACAGATTGCCCCTGTGGACAGAGACATGAATTTTAAAATATCTTAAAGGGAGTTTTCCAGCACATCATAAATGTTTGGCATAAATGCTCGAACACTCAACACTTGGGGTTTATTTTAAGGTATACTGTGTAGATTAGGCCCCAACCAGTATAAATTTTGTGACAGATGATTTTGAGGAACTAAAAATTCCAGTAGCTGAAATCAGCCACCAGAATTATCACATGGTATAAAATAGACCAGACACTTTTAGCTAGACAGTTTTTTTACTTTTAGGAAATGAATAATGAGTAATGTCATTATATAATATTGTAGCACTGGGGTGGAGTTTCTCAGCATTTTTAGCAGTTTTATTAATATCTGTTAATTTTGTTTTTAGTTTCCATCAGTTCTCTTCAAATAAAGGTACTTGTATTTTTGCATATTATCCTCATTAAGAAAATAATTTTGATGCATTTATTGTCAGAAAAAGAAGTGAATCCTATTACCATTGACTTAAAATAGGGGTGTCAAAGGTTGTCAGTATTGATGGAAACTGTGATACTTAAAAAATGAAATACTGATATCATGTTAATAATACCCATATGATAACATCAGAATGATCCTGTGGCAGTAACTATCTGTTCTACTCTCCAGCATAGTAGGTAGCAATGTTGCTTCTAACACTGGTCGCCACCCACCATAAAACAGAAAAATAAGATGAGGATGCATTAACTAACTAGCTTGCTAGAGGCTACTACCACAGTGTGTGTTGTGCGGAGGAGGAGATGCAATGTTGGAGATGCAATGTTGGAGGAGATGCAATGTTGGGAGTGAGACACTACCCACACCTGATGAGAGTCAGATCTCTAGTGGGGATTTCGTAAAAAGATGGGATCTGAAAGACCCCCAGTCTGCAGTAGGGGCCAATAAACAGTAAGCATAAAAGGGGACAAAACCAGCAATCCATCCACCCACCTTCAGCTCCATCGTCCTGGCCGCAGTAGAGAGAGTGAGTCACAGGTAGTCTGCCGGCCCTGAAGCAGTAAATGTTACATCAAGGTCTTAGTTGTGTTGTTGTCTTAATTATCCTGTCCTTGGACTCAACAGTATTTTCCCTATCCTGGTTTTTTGTTCGGCAACGTGAAAGAAGCGAGATTCAGGGGTTCAGGTCAAACAGTGTTTGAGTCAATGGATAAGACAAGAAGAGCAGACATGGCTGGTGCTTGGAACGATGAAGCTGTAACTCATATTCTGAGTGTAATTCATTTATCAAAAAAAGAGACAAAACACACCATAAACAAATTTGCCGATATATTGGACTGATAGCATTGTTATTATTTTGTTATAATAATAGTAAGGCTATCACTTGGATTTATCTAAATAAACAAATGAATTTGCTGATAAATTTGACTGATAGCCTTGTTATTTTGTTCAGATTTTCTACAGATATCGCGATAATATCATTATTGTGAATTCTTTTGGCCATGATAATCGTATATTGAAAATCTGATATTATGACAACCCTGACTCTGTGTGCTTTATTGGCTTCTGTTATAAATGTGTAAAGAAAAGGGAAATGTGTTGAAATTCTTATTTGTTGTAGTGGATCGGAAGCTACAGATGCATCAGACATTACATTGATAAAATGTGTTCCTTTAATATTGTTTGATTTGATCAGAAAAGCGACAGGTCAGTCGGACCCTTTGTGTAAATGATATTGTTTGTCTCTCCACAGCTCAGTAAGCCCCAGCCTGTCACGGCAGGAGGAAATGCGCCCACACTTGACCTGTCCTTCTTTGACAGCCACACCCCAGCCAGCAACACACAAAGTCAGGTGAGCAGTCACACACCTCTTCCTTCCCTCTTCCCTCTGCTCTTTAAAAACAGCCCTCTGTGTCCCAGCTCTGCTCCCACTGAAGATGAAACTAGAACAGTCTTCATTAGGGCCTCAGCACATCAGAATGTGGTCATTTGCAGGAAGTGTGTCAGCAGAAGAGGAAGGGAGATTCCAAAAGCAACTTGAAACTCCTTACAAGCCAAAATGTGGATGCAAGTAGAAGGGGTGTATGAACCTGAAACAGCCCAAATCAAAGATCTCAGACACATTGAGAATTACATTCTTTTTCATTATGTTACACATCCAAGGAATTTTTTTTTTTTTTTTAGCATGTCCATATGACCTGTAACATACTAAACAGAACAAGATGGTTAAATTTTAAAGAAAAATGAAGACACAAATAATAGAAAACTACAATAATAAAGCTATATTATACAGAATAATAAAACAGAAAAATAAGAATAATTTTTTAAAAAAAATGGGCATACTCGTCTACATTGTCACTTCTCACAGGAAATGAATCTGTACTGTAATTATAGTTCATGAGTGGGAAGTGCTCTGCCTTTATGATGTTTAAAAAAAAAAAAAGCATTTTTTCGGTAGACTGCCTGGTTCACTGTAAACAAGGAACGTGATTTGACTTGCAAACTTTGCAAGGGGAAGCACTGAAGACGTGCAAGCCAGACTGTGTGACGAACCGTTTGTCAGCATGTCATCTTTTTGAACAGTGTTCTGAGAGTTTTCTATACTGGATTGGAACACTGATATTTCAGAGCAAATCTTTAAACAACATTAAACCAGCATATTTAATGATTCCATTAGATTGAGGGACCCCAGTAGGACCTTTTGCATATTAAGTCCATACACTTTTATTGTCACAATCATTGAAAGTATGATAACATGACAACTGAAAAGTATAATTTTGAATGGAGATTTAGTTTCAGAAAAGCCCAGAAATATCTCATGTACACATGAATTGTACACATGAATTGGGAGCCAAAATGTAATTCTAATTTCACTTTTAACAGAAGAAATAAAAGAATGTAATGCAAAAGGAATGTAAAATGCCCAGACCTTTTAAATAGATATATATATATATATATATACACACACA
>JBBPCZ010060739.1:0-10642 GCA_037974445.1 Brycinus macrolepidotus | reverse complement strand
GTTTATAACTGCAGAGCTGTCTGATCTGGTTGTCCTGATGGGGGTCTGTGTTTATAACTGCAGAGCTGTCTGATCTGAATGTTCTGATGGGGGTTCTGTGTTTATAACTGCAGAACTGTCTGATCTGGATGTCCTGATGGGGGGTTATGTGTTTCCAGTCTCTCTTGATCCAGCAGCGAATTTGGCGTAGCTCACGCACAATGGAACTGGATTTTATGAGCCGACGCGATTCTCCAAAGCGGGTTACGCACCCTGTGCAACTTAAACCCATTGAATCGGTGGGGCCGTACGGAGCCGAGAGACGGGCTTAAACAGACCCAGCCAGAAAGGAGAGGAGAAAATGAAGAAAACGACGTTTTAAAGCAACCAAACGGACGAGATGGGACTCGGGACGGACTCGTGTTAGGTAAAAAGCCTCTAATCCCTTCGCTAAAGACCGCGTCGGCTGGATTTGTGGAGTATTTCTTTGAGAAAATGAGCCTTGATCTCGACTCGAGCTCGGATTAAGGAGTTGCCCGGGCGACGGCTAAGCTAACTGCAGCTTTTAGCTTCAGGCTAACTGCCAAACGAACCGTAAACAAATGCTTATTTTTTATTCTCTTGCGTGTCTTTATGGCATTCCTCGTTTCTTGGGTCCCTTTTATTTCCCTCACTTGGATTTTATTGTTAAAATTGAGCCTTTATGCCACATATAAACAGATTAACTACTTTAGCTATGTTATGCTACTCGATTTAGCCCTCAGTGTTATTTTATTATTATTATTATTTCCTTATTTTCAGAACAGCCCATTTGTCGTAAACATACAATATTTCCAAGACATTTAATCCAGCTTGTGTAAGGAATCCGTTAAACAGTCAGTAAACAGTATTTTTAGGCTAATGGGGTTAGCCTGCTAAAATAGCTTAGCCAGCAGATGCTAACGTTTATCTTCATAAATTCTGCTTTAAATTTCAATTTCTGTGTGTCGTTTTGGTCTCGGAAGCACGGATTTGTCGAAAAGGAGGATATCCGATAAAAACGAGCATGTTTGTTGGTAGTTTTAGGGCTGAAGTGGTGAATTAGTGCTGTAAACATGATGAGCTGTTAGTGTTAGCATTTCCACCTACACAAGTTTTCCTTGGGCTGCTTTAATGTGATATTTTTCCCAAAAACTCTTCACATCTGCTGCCTTTCAGAGCTTTATATCTAAAAAAAAATCACATTATGGATCTCTAATGTTTTTTTATATATAAATTGTGTGTTTTTATTTACTGCAACAAGGCCTAAAATAGCTTAGCTTAGCCAGATAACGTTTCCTGAGCTCATAGCTTTTGATTGCACTGGACAAAAATGTCTAGATTATTTATTAAGACCTAAATCTTCAGTGAATAAATTGATATAATGTCTGTATGAGGAGGGCAACAGCTCTGCTATCTGTCAAACCCAAGCTAATTTCAGTCTGAACTGATATTAATGATAAAATCAGGAGTTTTAACTTATTTATTGAGATTAAACTCCTCTTTTCTAAACTAAGTGAAGTTAGAGCTGTTGGCTTCTTATACTGTTTTTATAATGTTAGCCAAATTTGACTGTTCACATTATGTTGTCCAGTTTCAAGCATTTTTCTATAGATAAAGTTTATCTTATCTTATTTTATGCTATTTTTTGGATTGTATTAATAGTGTTGCTGTATGTTTGGATTGGCCTTAAACTTTTTTTCCTCTCAAGAATATTTTAATCTCCCTCTGTGTTCTGATGCCTTTTCTGTTTTGCTGTTCAATCATTTTTTTTTACCTAGAAAAGCTTTTTGGGGCAGCTGGTGGCCTAGTGATTAGGGAGTTGCCCCTGTGTTTGGAAGGTTGTGGGTTTGAATACCAGGACTGCTAGTGGCACCACTGAGGTACCCTTGAGCAAGGTACCGTCCCCCTTCCTGTTCCCCAGGCACTGTGTTCCTGGCTGCCCGCTGCTTCATTTGGTGAATGGGTTAAATACAGAGGAGAATTTCGTGCTGTGTTCACAAATGACAAACTTTACATTTACACACTTAAACATATAATTGTAATTCAGTTCCCTTCGCCTGGAACAAAGGAGAAAAGGGTACATTTTTGCTTTTTGGTTCTACTGTGTTTACTGTTCACAGAAACATTTAACAATCTGCCCAAACATGTAAGGGAAAATCATACACGTCAAAAGTCACAAATTTATTGGATTTCACAAAGTATATTTTGATACCTGCACTAATACCCACCTGAACCACACTGTTCTCAGATCTGTCTGGGCTTGTTGGATGAATTTATGTTGTTTTATCACTCTTGTGATGTCCTAGAGCAATAAAGCATGGGAGGTTGTGTGCTATCGAGGTTCCCACAATGCAAAACATGGTGAAATTACCATAACACACAGCCTCAAGTGTCTTACTGCTTCTACAAATGGGAGAAAACTTGGATAATAATGTGTGTATAAAGAGTGTATTATAATGTCTCAGTTTTATTAGTGTACCTCCTAGCTACCAATTCAGAGCTTATTAAGAGATGAACGTCTGTTAAATAGTTTCAGAAATGTTTCTTTCTGGTGCAGCCGAAGCTTTAGCCCTTTTGTCAGAAGTTCGAGCACAGCGATCCATGGTTGAGAGTCCATGAGAGAGTAAAGGCACTTTTCCACAGGTCTACAGGAACCTAAACTGTACTGTGATGGTACTGAACTTGCAGCACGTTTTGATGTTCCAGTGTATCTCAGTCCGGTAACGGAGTTTCTGGCTCAATTCCATCCACACAGTTTATGGCCGGTCGTCCCAAAACCGCGTCCTTGGAGTCGAACCAGCAGAAAGTTTTTCTGTCAGAGCAGCTTTTGTTATTGTGACAAAAATGGTCACTTTATTATACACTTTTTATGTTTTACTATGTTTGTGCCAGTGGATTTACGAAGGTGTGTAGATGGACGATGGTGTGTATGAAGGTGTGTAGATGTATGAAGGTGTGTGTGAAGGTGTGTAAATGGATGATGGTGTGTGTGATGGTGTGTAGATGGACGATTTTGTGTGTGATGGTGTGTAGATGTATGATGGTGTGTGTGAAGGTCTGTAGATGGACAATGGTGTGTGTGAAGGTGTGTAGATCAACACAGCTGTTTTACAATTGTCATCTTTCATCTGGGAACAGAACAAAATCACACAGTGTAAACTGGGCATCAGAAGCAAACCAAGACTAAACTGCTCTGGTATCAGTCCTGCACCAGATTCCCCCTCCAGCATTCTCACTTGCTCTAACAAACTACACTTGCTGATCACGCCAGGGCTCATTTTAATCAAACTAATCCTGCCAAGTTTGGATAATCCCTGTAGAAAAACATTGACCAATAGAATAAGATGCTCTGGATCAGTTGTACAGCCTAAGGTCACTGTGCTCAATGCCAAGTGTCAGCTTGAGGGGTATAAAGCCCACCCAGCTTTGGGCCGTCGAACAGTGAAGCCGTGTTCTCTGGAGTTATGGAGCTCCATCCAACACCTTCTGTAATGAGTTGGAGTGGTGTTTGTGTTGCAGAACTAATCAGCCAACATCAGTACCTGATCTCACTAAAGGCACTTTTCCACAGATCTACAGGAAGCGTGCTGTACCTAAACTGTACTGTGATGGTACTGAACTTGCAGCAGGTTTTGATGTTCCAGTGTATCTCAGTCCGGTAACGGAGTTTCTGAATTAATTCTCTCCTCACAGTTTATGGCCGGTCGTCCCAAAACCGTGTCCATGGAGTCGAACCGGCGGAAAGTTTTTCTGTCAGAGCCGCTTTTGTTATTGTGGTCTTTTATTATTTACAGTCTTGTTTTAGTTTTTTAATTTTTTCTCTGCATTCTTTATCCGTGAGATGAAAACCGAACCCAGATAACTTGTTAGTGACGTCCTGGATCAGCTTCACGTTTCTCACAGAGTTAAAGATAAATTTGTTAGTGTCATAGAAAACTCACACTGAAATGTATCTTCAGCCCAAACAGACAGTCGAGCTTGAACTTCATTGACTTTGTAGTTGTTAGTTTGTGTCTCCATTGTTGTTTTTTGCTTGGACAGTAAAAAAAAACAAAAAAAACAATGGTCTCTTTTCATGTTGTGATGAACATTTCAACCAATCAGAAAGCAGTGGCGCAGTCAGCTCGGCTGCGGCCCACTTTTGGCCCTGCCGTCGAGCAGCTCGGGTATCCATCACTTTATTTGTAATGGATAAACATTTGTTAAAGGTACGGCCGGTTCCTTGCGCCAGTAGAAAAGCGCTATAATGCTCTGGTGGCAGCAATCAAATCCTCACAGCAATATTCCAACATCTAGAGCCTTCCCAGAAGAGCAGAGGCTGTTTCTGCAGGAAAGGAAAGACAAATTCTCCTATTAAAACCCCTGACTTTAGAAAAAATGATGGAGGAGCAGGGGTCCACATGCTTTTGGACATGTAATGTATGACCTCTTGATCCTTTGTTCTCTACTTATCCACTCACGTGCATTTGTTGTTTCCTCACAAGTACCACTGTAATAAAAATGGCCTGTATCTTGTTAGACTCCTCTAACAGCAGAGCTCATTTTCCGGTGGTGAGGAGTGATTTGGCCTTGAAGGGAGATTATCACTGCCTAGTTTTGAAGGTTATAGGCCCCACAGTGCAAACCAAATCACTGATTTGTCGTCATAATCGTGTTGGGATGTATTTCCCACATTTGATGGGTTTGATCCTGTTTCAAGTCTTTATTGGGACATTTTAATATAATACTTGATGTACTTGTTCTTTGGAATCAATTTGCTAATTAAGACTTACGAAATCCGTCATGTCCTTTCTCAGAAGTAAAACAGACGCTGCATGTCATTTACAGGGTTATTGGAAAGAATAGAGCAGAATTACCATTAAACCAATAGTAAGATTCATTTTGAGGGAGTAAATGGAAGAAAACTAATCAACTCGTAACAAACAAGCTATGCCAGATTCGTAAGACACCATGTTTCAGTCTTATTAAGCATAGATTGTCAGTGTGGGAGAATAGTTTAATAGGGTCTTTGCCAACTTTGTTTAATGTATCAGAATCAGAAAACTGAAAAATAAAATGAAACAAACTTTGCAGAAATGTTCTGTATGAAACACACTATACTATGTACACAAATGCTGGGGAATAAATACTACAGATCAATAACTTGCAGTTAAGTGAATTACTATAACACAATAGTGGTTAGGAGTCTGTTATTGCTGTAATAGAGCAGTAGTAGATCAGTAATACTGACATAAGTAGTGATTTTCACATGGTGAGGCTATTGCACATAAGATATTGCACATAATGAAAATATTTTAGCACTGAGTACGAAAACTGCTCATGATACTGTACATAGTAAGGCTGTTACACATAATGATATATGCAATATCTTATTAACATAAATAACTTAATGTTATTAACAACTTCCACTCAGTTGCAACTTTTGCGTCTTGTTTTGCGATAACACATGCCTTTTGTGTTGTTTAAGTGGACCTTTTGAGGATGATTATGCGAAATAAACAACTCTATCGTTAATGTCGAGAGGCACCGCAGTGTTGAATGTTAGGTTAATCCACTGGACAGTAACAACACACTGTACTTTCCTCCATCAAAGTGTCCACAATAACATCATGTATGTTACATATCACAGTATACCTTTATTATAGACTACTGCCTCGTGTTTAATTATTGGTTAGCATGTAATTATCAGACTATAAATTCATAACAGTATCAACAGATACCTGCCAAAAAATGATCAACATTGGACACACGTGTAGAAATTTCAATATGATCTATTGATAACATTTAGTATCATAATTAAGCAGTAGATCCTGAGAAGGAGTGTTTTGGTAATAGGAATGCCATTTTTAATAGCAGTAAAGTGTTGGTGGTTATACATTTTGGGGATTTCACTCTTTCACTCTGGATCTTTGTATAGCAGCAGACTGTCTTTATAATATACAAGAACAAAAGTCATCAGCCTGCTCTGGTGCTGCATTAACAGAACAAGATGACTTGTGCTCTGGTGATTGTTCTTTTAATGTGTTGGAGAAAAATCCAAAGAAGAGGCGGAGTACTGGTGTCCCACATACCAGTGTTCCTTCATTTCTCTTCCATGCTCTTTAGATTCCGTTGATAAATACATCGTTTCTTGCTCCGTTTTGATTGGCTGGTCAGTAGTCGTAGGTCGTAGCAGCTCACACACTGAGAAGGTCGTCCTAAATTTCTGACGTTGTCAGAAAATAATCACAGGCTGTTATTGGTCGCCGTGACGACGACCGTCTTTGATCTTCTCTCACAGTACAATGTAGGACCAACATTTAGGAGAAACAACCAAAGAAACTGCCAGGATTGTTTCAGGACTGTCATCTTTCGTCTGGGAACAGAACAAAATCGTACCGTGTAAACCGAGCGTCAAGGGTCTTATTACTAAAATTCTAATTAAGTTTGATCAGCAACCAGAATGTCTAAAATAATATTGGTGTAAATGCTGTGACTTACACACACACCACACCAGTAAACAGTGGAATCTGGAGAAACATCAGTCTGACTGCTAGGTAAATCATAAATGATCTTGCTATGGCAATATGAGAAATCATGTACTGCCTTTACCTGTTAAACTATATTAAATTGTGTTTTACGTCATACTAAATTGTACCCTGTTCTCCCCTTGCAGATCCAAAAAACCGTCAATTTCCACGGCATCTGGATGGGAATTAAAGTAGAGGAAGCCGTGTAAAAAATGTTCTCCAGCCGCTTCAGTTGTTATTGAGGAGGTAGATGGGGGGAAAAAAGTGTTTTTCTTTTCATCATATTTTAAATAAATATGATAAATATGAAGTCATAACATTGTTATTGGACAGCTATTTTAGTTTTAAGATCTACTATTGAGTGACAGCTACACACTCTAACACAAACCTGAGCCACAACAGACGATCAGTGTATCTCCTGTTTGTCCTGATGAATTTTATAAGGCTTTTAAAAGCTCTTTTATCATTCAGGTCTGTGGTTCATATTCTGCCGTTTGTTTTAAAGCCAAAAGGTGCCCATGTGTTTTAAATTTTGCGATGATGCCTGCGGAAAATGCATGATCAGATATAAGGCTGAATAAATAGAATTTTTTTCTAACTGGTATTATGGTCGTGATTGCGTTTTCTGTAAATGTGGCTCCATGTATTGATGCTGGATGCGGGATCCCATAATACAAATTCATTAATGCTGTTATTAAATTTTGTTGTTATTAAAATTGCCCAGTTAAAATTTCATTTTAATAAAGTAGGATGTAATTAAAGTGGCAGCTCTAATCAGATATCAGAGGGAAAGAAGACGAATGAACCGATATAGCAGCATTGCTTTAAACCAGAAAATGATTGGTTAGTGGTAGGAGGGCCGGACACAAAAAGCTCTTTATTATTGGTGGTCGTGGGCCATATCTCCATAATCACGTAACCTTTTATCCTCGTATTGTATTAAGAAAAATGAATACAAGACCTTTAATACATAAACATGCATGGAGTGTTATGAATGACAGTAGCCGTAATGGGGACATTCCTGATTGTTCTGACTGATCAGATACATTCAGAAATGTCTTTCAAGCGTCTGATATTTCAGTCGTGTGTGTGTGTGTATGTGTGTTTGTGTGTGTGTGTGTATATAAAAGATAAAACCATTGGACAGACATTTCAATATTGGACACGATCGATCAATAAAATTCCATACCATAATTCAGCAGAAGAACCCGAGAAGGAGTTTGTTATCATGAATAATATCATGTCTGTGATTTGGTTGGAAGTGAAATAGATCGTCACAGCCGTGATATTTTTTGCAACAATGCTCAACCTTAAGTGTCCTTTTGCTTTTGTTGAATTGTGCTACAAAATAAAGAAGAAATGAAAGCATAAAAGCCTTGAATATTGTACCAAACCGTGCTGAAATGTTGGCGGGTCCTTCCACCAGAAAACGTAGTTCCCTCATGTGTGCCTTAAAACTGTGGTAATACCAGACTGAGTTCTAGTTTTAATCTGAATGTGGTTTTGTTTAGATGGTCTGTAAAGCGTCTTGTTTGCTGAATGATGAGCCTTTCTGGTGAGCTCCAGTTTGTTTAGTTGATCAGCTAACCCACCTTTAGTTTGGGACTTTGATGTAGGGCTGTGGTCACTCACTCCTTCAGAATCTGACCAGCTCAGATATGATCTCGTAGAGGTTCTGTGATGTTCTCATTTGCTGGTTTTGTTCATACTGAAGGAGAGTGAAGTAGAAATGTAGCAGCTACTTGTTGCTTAGCAACTGGTGCTAAGAGGGATGAAGAACGTCTCTCATCCAATCAGATGTTCTGTCAGAACAAAGTGCTTTTTGTGCTTTACTTACCCAAGATGTCGTCGATCATCTAAGACATGATTGAAACCCGAATTTTGCTTCTTTATTTTTGCATTGGAGCTAACGTTACTAACAAACACTAACAAATCAGTAGTTACCTAAATCTCTCCAGTGCTAAAGAAGCAAAATTACATTTTACTAATTCAGTTTAACCAAATACAAAGACAAACAAACAACTGTAAGGCTTTATGGGTAAGAAAACAATAAGGGGAGGCGGGGGGGGCTAATACAGTATACATGCAGTGAGTTAAATATTTTCCACAAAACACACAGTTAATCTTGGCATGCAGAGACAGTCAGTTCATTAAGTCCAGCTGGTGTCCTGCTGGTTAGGGACCCGCCCCTGCAATCAGAAGGTTGTGGGTTCGAATCACAGGACTGCCAGTGGCACCACTGAGGTATGTTTGAGCAAGGTACCGTCCCCACACACTGCTCCCTGGGTGCTGTGTTACTGGCTGCCCGCTGCTTCGTGGGTTAAATGGGTTAAATGGGTTAAATACAGAGAAAGAATTTCACACTGTTCACTGTGTGGTGTGGTGTGTTCATGCGTGATTATAAGGGCCACTTTACTTTAAAAGGGCTGTGGTAGCTGACCAGTCATCTACAGTTCAAGGTGTAGCTTTATGAAACCTGTTCCAGAGTTAAAATATCTAAAAGGTACAAGTGCCAGACAGATGGCAGGAATATTTATTTCAAACCAGCCTTTCAAAATAGTCTTTTTGGTGGTGGTTGATGCCAAAAAAGAAAACTTTGAACGGCAGCAATTCTTGACTGATCAGCCATGTCTGGGCTTTGGGGAAATTTGTGTAAATTAGATTTCATAAAATGTGTGGAGTCAGAAATACTGATTTGGCACAGAAATGACTGGCTTGAGTGGATTATGGCCACAAGCAGGGATTTTTGTGCAGCAAAAGAGGTCGCCTCAGCACGGAATTGTTCTAAAACCCTAAAATAAAGGGTTTCTACTCGTGTTCATGTTACAGATTTAGCCACAAATGCATGAACAATGTCTGTGTCAACTTCTAAATATTTTATATGGTTTATGTCCTGTTAATCATTTATGGTCTCTGCTTATTTTATGTATATCCGGAAAAAACAAATTATGCCATTTGTATTTTGCTGCTGCTGCATCTGGCGTCGTCTTGAAGAATTAATGCTTTATGAGCTTTATGAATTAATAAAGCGTATGAAGGAATGGGATGAAGAGAATGGCTTTATAAATCTGTGCTTTGACCACGACTGTGGTGACAGAGCCGCCGATCGCTCTTTCCTTCTTTCTTTCTGCAGCCAGACAGCCGTCCCTCTTCACACGACCTCCAGCCTCGTCCAGAGCTGCAGAGAGATGTATTTTTAGAGCTGAAACTCAAACACTAGATAACACTTCCTGTAGGGAGATGGTCTCTGGTTTCATGTTCCTCAAACCCCTATATCTCCAGTAAATTGCGTCTTAATGGGAGGACCCAATTTGGCTTGGGTATTTACAGTATTGAGACCAATAAGGTATCTGGAGATGTTTTTAATTGTTTATTTAATTGTGTATCATGGAAACATTATCTTCATTTCTATGTGCTGTCATTATTATTTCATTAAAAAAACAAAAAACAGGGATGATAAGTAATATTTGTGTAGGATAGAATCCTGAAGATGTAAATAAAGCTGTTTCCATCGTTGTTTTGAGTGCAAAGCCAGTGCATTCACTCTCTAAAAGTTACTCAGTGTTTGGTCTTCATTTTTGTTACTGTAAGTACTAATATTATTCTTTTCTTCTGGTATTATTTGTTGTTAGTTCCCATCTTCTTGGATAGAGCATCTGTCCAATTTTGTGTAACAGTGCAGATAAATTCCACCAGTTGACGGCTATTGTTGCAGAGAACTAGGATTTTGCTTTTTTTTTTTTTTTTTTTTTTTTTTTTTTTTTTTTTTTAATAATGTTCGTTTTATAATTTATGTACTCATTGGAAATATCAGTTTTTAAAGGTCGATTTCAGACACAGTATTCTTGAGCTCACTTTGGGTTTTGGCTCTTTGGGTCTTTGGCTTGGGTCAGGCTCAGACAGGAAGTTCTTGAATGTGTTCGGTTTGGACTAAAATGTTAGGCCTGCTTAATGTTAAAATTTTAAAATGTTAGCTGCAGTGTATGCAGCTACTGGTTGTTAGGGATGCATGGATATGTCCTGTGGGTCTATTCTAATATCCAGTATACAGTACTGTGCAAAAGCCACCCCTCATTTCTTCATATTTTGCTTCCAAAGATCCAGACTTTCTTGTATTTTAATGTGGTCTTGAG
>JBBPCZ010060682.1:0-12418 GCA_037974445.1 Brycinus macrolepidotus | reverse complement strand
TTATTTATGTAGGCATCACATCAGGGGGATAATTTTACTTCCAAGACTCCAAGAAAGTACAAATTCTGAAGAACACAATGCTCAGATCACTACACACATTCTAATATTATATAATTTATTTTCTATTTACTTTCTTTATAAAGACACAGGAAAAAAAAGACATTTTAGTGCTAATACAGAAAGTGACTACCCTACGAACACAAAATACCCCCCCAAAAATCTGTACAATTCCAAATATTTACAATAAATACTTCTGTGAGAAGACTATCATGCTTTCACTTTGAAAGAGGTACTCACCACTAAACCAGCTCAGCAGAGTTAAAGGTGTAGTTCTTCCAAAAATCTAATTTACACAATTTTCCCCTTATCCCAGAAGAACAAGACTGGATAAGGCAGGTTTGGGGTCTGAAGTTTGCTTCTTTAGTTTTAGCACTGAAGCTATGAGGCTAGAGTGGCTAAAAAGTAATGGAAGTCTACGCCACCCAAATTCATTATTTTGGTTTTATATTATGCCTGTAGCTCCAGTGCAAAAACTATAGAAAGAAATCAGTCTAGGCTGAGATTGGGAGAGGGGGCTGTGTAAATGAGATTTTTTCTTGAATTAGCTAAAGAAACAGACTTAATAGATATAAAACTGAACCTAGGCCCTAAAATCAGTTTCAGACTATCAGGATCATGTGGCTGAACGTGAGTGGTTGGAATTCTAGGCAGGCCTGGAGTTCACTGGAGGAGCCAAATATGACAGGCACCTCATCCTTATGTAAACTGTGGGCAACGACCAGCTCTACTGGCATCTTACATATGAAGTTTACTGACATTCTGATGGTCCGTCAGTGTGTAGCTCGCCCTAGCAGGTGGTGTTACTCGGCCCTCAACATTAACATCAGTTTCTTCATTCAGAAATACTTCATACAAAAATCTCATGCAATATAAAGTGAATAAGAGCAGAATAGAAAAGTGGTTAGTGTTTTGCTGTTAGCATAATGCTAACCACTTCCTGTTGGCCCTAACCAGGCCTTTTGAGCAGTGGTATGAATTTTCATGTGCAGTATCCTGAACCTGTTAAATTATAAATCCATTTAAAATAACAATTCCAATCACATTTGCGAACATATCTTAAAGGGCCCATTTCATGGAAAACAAACATGGCTAAAATTCAACGTTTACTCTCATGTCTTTGCCACATATGGAAAGTAAAACAAGCAAAAACAGCTTGTTTTGAATTCAGTTTTTGTGATGTCATAAAAAAAAACACATTTGTAAATAACCTCCTATTTAACTCCACCCATTTACATTCTTCGAGAGTTTCAGCTCAGATTAAGTTTTGTACTGAGGCATAATACAGGGCAGCCAACCAGGACCAAGCTCATTTGCATATATCAGTGTAAAAGGCAAAATATGGTAATTATATTTTTAGTCAGTATTTCAAGTATTTGGGACTCCATAACGCTTTCTATGTAGTACTAAGTATATAGAGGTTCTTAGACTTAAAAATAGCAGAGACCCTTTTGGTGCTACATAGAACCATTTTAAAAGAAAAACTTAACATATACAACAGGTTTTTGTACCATTTATCCAGGAAAAGAACCGGTGCATTCAAATGTTGTCTTTAGAACTACTGCCTTTACCAAAGAATCCCTTAAGATAAAGGATAAATAATGCACATTCCTAAAAACTGGGTTCCTCAACGGTTCTGTAGTATTTTTCAATGCATTAAATGGATTTTTGCATGGTTGTTCTTTACCATGATGGAGCTCCTGTTGTCTAAAATTCTTTTTTTAGGACAATGTTTATATATCATTTCATACAGTCATTTTAGAATCTCCTACAATTCTGTTCATTATTCTGGACATATTTAAGACTTTCTTTTTCTTTCTTTCTTCCTTTCTTGTTTGTTTTTTTTTGTTTGTTTGATTCTTTCTTTTTTCTTTCTTTCCTTACTTATAATTTTTCTTAACTTCCTTATTCTTTCTTTCTTTCCCTATTATTTATTTTTCTTTGTTTCCATCTTTCTTTCTTTCTTTCTTTCTTTCTTACAGATGTCTACTGATGTGTAATTCTAGTTCATGAGGTTTGTGGGTTTGTATCTCTTTATATATTTGTCTAACTCCAGGCTGCTTCACATCATTAAAAACATTGATTCCAGTCTTTTTAACACCAGTGTGTAGATGTTCATGCCACGTCTGTGTGGTGGGTTTTGTTGCCGTCACTCGAGCAGTGTGATTTTGACGTGGTCGTCACGGCCCTGCCACAGCATCTCCCCCTCAAAGTCCACCATCTTGTGTTTGCGGCAGCGAAGCAAAATCCCCACCACCTTATCAGAGATCTTGACGTATCGGTCGAACAGGCGGCCGAAGGTGACGTAGATGCGGCCTTCCCTGTCCCTCTCGCCCATGTCGCGGATGATGAAGCACATCTCCTCCATTTCCCGGCGGATGTGCTTCTGGGCCCGGTCGGCTCGCTGGGCGGTTTTGGAGCCCTCTTTGGGCCGCCCGTAACCCGCGTCGCCCTTGTGCAGCCGGTTGGACATGGCGTGCTCGTAATCAAAGTCGTCGCTGAAGGGGTTGAGTTTCTGTCCTTCCTCATGCTCCTCGGCGAACTTCTGCCATCTGTTCTTCAGATCGCTCATGGTGGAGATCCTGATCTGCAAGATACAGAGACACAAGAGTCCCAAAACTGAGTGACTCACTTTTCACCCCTCAAACAATACAAACTCACACAGTATAAATGTATTCAATATGAACAATTTGGTAATAGTTCGGTTAAATTGAAATTGTTCATATTTGTAAAATTTAAATTGAAATATAGTAGTCACCAAATGAATGATGTTTAAGGTAAAAAGTGCAAATTTTTTACTTTTTTAAATTTTATGAAAAGTCTTTCAATTCTAGGCTAAACTATCGAAAACTGTCTGAAATCACATTTCATTTCATAAAAAGAGGTTAAATATAAACTGTATATGTATTCAAGAATTCACTGAGCAGGAAATGAATTGAATGATAAATAAAATAGTTTTCTACATGATATGTTTTTGAAAAATTGAAATCTATTGAACTCTCCTTTGAAATACAATGAATTCTGGATATTAAGTTTATTATAAGTTTAATAAATTCTGTAGCCTTTTTAGTCATTTTAGGATCTTCTGCAGCTCGGTTCATCAATCTGGACACTCCTAACATGTCATCATTTTTATTTATAGCTTTCTAGAGTCCTCCTGAAGATCTGGAAGCTGTGATTAGCAGATTAGAATCATACACTTATAATCAGGTACAAAAATTTGGGCACTCCTGGTCAAATTGTTTGTTTTTTCTGCCTTTTTTCATACTTTTTGCTAGGACTTTAAGTCCAAACTTTTGAATGGTAGTGCGTCTCAAACCACCTTTTGAACAGACAGGGTCTTGAGGTATTTCTGCAGATGTATTTATTGGGTTTATTTAGACGTTATATTTTACATTATTCTTTGTGTCTCTGTGTGTTTGTGCAGTTGTAACATAAGCAGTTTCCTCCGGGATCAGTAAAGTTGTCTGATTCTGATTCCAATGACTATTTCTTAAGCCAAATAAAATCTTTTTGAGATGTGGAATTTCTTGTTTTACAGAGGACAACATACACTGTCAGTGAAAGAGATTAGCCCATTGGTTGCTTTGCCTGAAAGATTTTTTTGGCCCTTTGAATCAAGAAGCATGGTGTCTTGTTTATGAATAGAGGGAGTCGATTTGTCATTCGCCAGTTGCATGTGTGAGACTGTGGCCGCTTGATGTATCTTGTGACGTCTTAAATGGACAGTTCTTCCAGTCGGTGTCAGACGCACCAGTTGGAATGTGTCTCGTGAAACTGGAGATGTGAGGCCAGACGGCAGAGTGACACAGCTGTGATAGTTCTCACTCATCAGGGTCACGGAGCCTTCAGATTTCAGAAGGGGAAACATCTCCAGTGTTTATTTACAAATTTTCCACTTCAAATACTTAACGGCAGTACTCAAAGAACCCTTCAGGTTCAGTTGGCTTGAGTTGTCATGGCTCTACGTGTATATTTCCATTGCCTTTTCTGAACATACCCTTGAAGACCCTCTTTTTATAGGGTGCACTAAAAATAAAGGTGCCAGAGGGGTGCTTTTTATGATGCCAGAGGACCACTTTTGGCTACCTGAAGAACCATGAGTGAAAAAAAGACACATTCATGTAATGTGCAGTAAAGGTACTGCACGATTTTAAAGCTATTCATAGAGGTTTTACATAATGTGAAAGTTCTTTAAAGTTTAAAAGAGTTCTTCGCACTTACTTTACAAATTTGTTTTTTTTTCCTTCAAATTTTAGTTTTTTGTGTTTTTAAACAATCATCTACTGACAGGTTTATTAAAAGAACTTAAAAGGCAAACAACCTTTTCAGCACCTTTGCTTCTGGTGAACCATTAAAAAAGTTTTCAAGGATTCCTAATGTCTTATGAAATGTCAACACAGAACCAGGACAACTCAAAGAGCCAAGTTAATGCATATATGGTTCCTTCTTCTCTCATTTGAAAAACCTATTGGTTACAATAGTTCTGTAAAGAACCTTGTAAAAATGTTCCTATATGGCACCACAAAGGTTATTGTTACATGTCATAGAACCTTTTTTGCTACTGTAGAACTCTTTTTTTGGAGTGAAAATGATTTATCAGTTGTATAGCAGTGTATGTGATTGTCTGTGTGTGTGTGTGTGTGTGTGTGTGTGTGTGTGTGTGTGTGTGTGTGTGTGTGTGTGTGTGTGTGTGTGTGAAGAGTGGTGTGTGTGTTTGTGTCTGAGAGTGGTTAACGGGGTCAGTCAGGTCTCAAATCAAATCTTATCTACACTTTCAGTTAGTGTTTTTCTATAATCAGCAACTAAGTTAATAATGAACGATGTTTGGTTACTTTGCTTTGAACCATTTGTTAATTCTTTAATTAACTGATTTGTTGATTAGTTTATTCGTTCATTCATTAGGCCCTGTTTTAAGCTCCTATTTTAAGTAAAACAACAGTAACCTTAAGGACACCACAAGATTTGTATTGATACACAGCGCCTACCTTGGGCCTGCTAACTGGTTTCTTCTGCTCAACCTCGCTTTGGTCACTGTTATCACTCAGAGCTGCATCTTCTCCCAGTCCGCTGTCCTCCGTATCTAAACTACTGCTCCTAGACCCCATTTTCCTCTCTTCTCTCTGTCCCAGAGTCTTCGCCAAACCACTGGCCTTCCAACCACAATGTCTTCTCCTGGTGGGCGACTCATTCCCCCAGAAGTTTTTGGGCTCCTCTGGTGCCACTTGGCTGGCGTGGATCTTCTCCTTGATGGAGCTCACCAGATCATGGCCACATTCACTGCGCTTCGGTGCGATGGCCTTGCTGACGGTGCCTGTCTTGATCTTGCTGTCGCCTTCGTCCTCATTGTTGACAACAACCACTCGAGGTGTGACCAGCAGCTTCACTTCACTTCTTTCTTTTTCATCCTTTATGATGGAATCAGGCATCCAACCAGAAGGGATGGTTTCTTGTTTGCCCGTGTGCTCGTTGGCCCAGTTTTGCCAACTCTTGGCCAGACTGGTCACCGCGGCGGCCACCTTGATCTTTCTGACGGCCCTGCTGAAGGGCCGACTCTTGTGAGTGGTGCTCATCGTTAATCTACCGTTAATCACTCTTGGGAAGGGACTGAAGCTGAAGCTCCTGATGTGGGGAACCTGTTTGGAAGCCACAGGCAGGATGCAAGGCTTTAAATGCATCGTGAAAGAGGAAGTGCCCCCAGAGGTGGGAGGTGCGACATTCCTCTTTTGCACATGGCGACCCCTAAGACCCTGCTTGAATTCACCCCCATGAGGGCCACCGGACCCCAGGTTGCCATGTTGAGAAGGTTTGACCACCCTTGCAAGCAAACAAAAATATCACACCACAACAGAGATGTTTGCATGTCTTAGTTTAGGTTTAATCTCTGGTACACATAATGCATTCGGTCACAGAACTATTTGGAGACGACTTTACTCAGGCCTCTCAACGTGTGCCCGCATGCATCGGCGCTGAATGTTTTCTGCTGCTTGCCAGCACTCTGTGTGATGGTCTATTTTTGCAGTCTGGCTCTTGCCATGTGCATGTGCTAGCTTCTGTTGATTGATACACAGGCCTGTTCTGAAAGCATGAGCCAGGCTATTTTAAGGTGCAGAGTCGTGCGCAGTAAATCTGGGATGAGCCAAGGACTTACACCAACTCTGCTCCATTTACACCACTCGGCTGATAATGCTTTCATTACAACTTATCAGAATCAGAATCAGAATCCGAATCAGAAAACTTTACTGATCCCAGAGGAAATTGCTTCTTTTATGACTGCACGGACACACAGAGACACAAAGGCAAGAAAAATATAAAATATAAAGTCTAAATAAATTGAATAAAAACTCTGCAGAAAAAGCTCAATATGAAATACACTATGCTATAAACAAAAATGCTGGGGTATAAATACTATAGATAAGTAACTTACAGTTAAGTGATTTACTAGAAACACAAACTTGTAACACAAAGTCTGTCACTGTATATAACAGAGATCTGTATTAGATCAGTGATATTGACATTCGTGACAGTAGTGATATTTCATATGGTAAGACTATTGCACATAACAATAATAAGATATTGCACATACTGAAATGATTTAGTACCAAGTAAGAAAACTGCACATGGGAAGACTATTGCACATAATAAGATATTGTACATAATGATAATGATAACGTTTTAGCACCCATGTTTTACCGTTGTGAGATGAAAACGTTGTTAAGACAAAGGTAACGGAGGAAATGAGTTGTGGAATATCTGTGGTTTTAGACAGTGACAAATACAAAAATGAGGTCGAATTCAAGCACATTGCTATTACTTCTGTCCTACGGAGGAGGTATTAAGAACCTTAATGACCAAAAAACTGTCGGATAGACATTTTGGAGAAAAAAAAATTAGGTTATTTTCTTTCCTGGAACGGTTTTCTATTGAAAGTGGCTTGTTTTTAGCTCCTTGAGGCTGCACAGTGTGGTGACAGAAATAAATGGATTGTCATTCCGGATGCTGTTCCAGTCCTTCCTTGCCTCCTCTTAGCGGTGACTCACACATGGAGGAGTGTAGCGAGGAACGAGAGCGTCACTTGCATCAGCGCTCACACTGTCAGCCAGATGCACGCAGAGCTTCGCAATGTACACAGAGTGCCTTTGATGTTTACGAAAAACCTCGCAGAGCGGCGGAGGCCACGTCCACCTCGGGCTCCTGCAAAAGGAAGCAAGAGACGTCCAAGTGGGGCACATGATTTTGACTTGCCTTGCCTTGGAATCGCAATTTCATGAGCAATATACAGTTCCTACAGGACCAGCAGGTTTATAAAAAGATCCAACATAAAAGGATCAGTCAAGCTTTCATACCCTGAACTTCACACAACCATGTGTACACACACGGGACTTTCACAAAGCGGAACTTCATTTCAGTGCTATGAATGGTTTTATTAGTGTATAATATCTGTAGTATGACATTGTAATAAATTATTAGTAACTACTGTAATGTTAACTTATTAATAAATTATAATAAATGATATATTGTTTATTAGGGCATACTGTGTTCATAACAAGTGGTTTATAAGTGTAGGGTGTGTTTGTATTGAATGATTTATCAGTGTACACTGTATTCGTAATAAATGGATTATAAGCGTAACTTGAGTTTGCAATAAATTGTTGTTGGTGCATACTTTATTTAAAATGAATGTTTAAAGTGTTTAATCTATTTGTACTAAATGTTTTATTAGTGTACACTGTATTCATAACAAGTGATTTTTTAAGTGTATATTACGTTTAGATTAAATTATTAGTACACACCATATTCATAAACGCATTACAAGTGTACACTAAATTCATAATGATCTATTATTGTACACTGCATTTGTAATAAATGTATTATAAGTGTTCACTGTACTGTCATAAATGATTTATTAGTGCATACTGTAATGAGGGCGTTATAAGTGTTTGCTGTACTTGTAAAAATGTATTACAAGTGTGTACTGGATTTGTAATAAACAATTCACATGTAAAGTTTTGTAATAAGTGGTTTATTACTGTATTTATAATAATGTATGTCTAATATATTTATAATCAATGACTTATCAGTATAAAATTATTTTAGTGGATACTACGTTTATAATAAATTACTTATTTTTGTATATCACATGTGTAATTACTAATTTATTAGTGTGTACTGTATTGTAATTAAGACTTTGTTTTTATAAAATAGTGTTTAAAATAAATTATTTATTAGTACCTACCATATTAATAATAGATGCTTTATTAGAGCATAGTCTATTTGTTGGTCCAGAGGGTTATTTTAGTAATGAGCTGTGGTAAGCTGCAGAAAACATTGCAGTGAACCTTTTTTCGGTTCAGTGATGATCTCACTTTAGGGGCGCATTTAGTTTGCAGCAGGTGTTGCGTCACTGTTAACCTTGGTTGCTTGAAAGAGTATTTAGGCTATTTGAAGGCAAGAATTTTTAGTGTTAATGTTGCAGAGACTCCTTGTTGTTGTTTGGACATAAATATTGAACTGGACTACAGACCAGAATCGCGTTTATTGGCCAAGTATGTGAGCGGCACATACAAGGAATTTGATTCCGGTCGATGGTGTCTCTCAAGCACAACAGGATAAAACAACAATAACATGTAAAGATACAATGAACAATATACTGAACAATATAATATACAATAATATACTATCTACCATATGAATACGCAATATATATTCATATTTATAAATATAAAGATAAATATTAATGTATGTATATAAATATTATTTGCACAAATATGTTTATACTATTTATGCATTGTATAGGCATACAAATAAACAATGCAATATGATATACAATTCTAAATCTTATGTACAGAAAATACAAAGAAATACAGGATATATACCACAGAACATTATACCATGTACATGTACATAATGTACATAATGTTCATATAATGTACATTATATGAAGTTTCTTCACACATCTTTTCAAAAAGTAATTATTTTCCTCTAAATTGTCTTCTTTCCCTTTGTTTTTTTAAAAGAGTGTTTTAATTGAAATTTAGCAGCCAACTAATTAGCAAACATGTGGTTGCAGTAATTTTATTTTGGTTTATATTGTTTTGTTGAGTGTGTACAATAAGCATGACCCTGCACAGACATTTTGGAGGACAGGGCTTCAAGAAGGAGAACAAAAAGGACAATTTGAAAGTGAATGAAATTTAATTTGCAGCAAATGACAAATGCTCTTACTCAGAGAGTCTAATTATGTCTCAAGGCAAATGTACCGTCTCACAAAGCAGCATGAAATGCAGAGAATTGAACCCCCAGTCTTCAGTGGGACATTAACCCCTACACTATAGAACCACTACAGATATTCGAGTCATAACTAAAACTTTGCCCGAGGTCTGTTTTGGTTTATGAAATACTTGGTATAACAGGCTATTTTGCCCCCTATTGATGAAATTGCTTGGTTGTTGATCACAAATACACTGCGATGCTTTCTTAACCCTTAGAACACAAGCAGCATGGATCCATGCCGGTACAACAAATGGTAAATTGTCATCATATGGCAAAACAGCTCCTTATATGGACTTTCCTCTGGTTTGTGTCAGACGACATACTGAGCTTTGTTTGGTGTTCCTGTGTCACGTAGAACCAAATTAATTGTAATTTAAAAAAACATGTAATAATAATAATAACCACTACTGGGGTTTTAAAAACGGCGTCACACACAAATGAACATAAAGAACAAAAATGAACAATTTTTTTTAATTTTAGGTTTTAGAAACAAATGGAAAATTTGAACCCCGGCGAACTTTCAGGATAGTCTGAGTGGGTGGGGAAAACCCGCAGAGGGAGGGGCTCCGGAGAGTGGCCGAGAGAAAGAGCAGCAAATGGCGAGCATGTAGGAGAACCAACACCGTATCTAGACTGATTTACACTGTTTATATTTACTGAAATCAGAGTTTGCTGATACACTCTGAGTTCCAAAGGTTAAAGAGACTTTATCAGCCACAGCTGTTGGAGTTCAAGACAGTAGAATTGTCTCCACTGGGTGGGTAGGATTGTCCAGCCTCTCCAGCATGATGCTAGCCAACGCGGTCATCTGTTAGCACATGTAACAGAAATAGCAGTAAGTGTTGTCCTCTAAGTCAAGTCAGGTTTATTTATATAGCTCATTATCAGGCACAAAGGTCATTCAGTGTGCTTTACAGGAATAGAAAAAATATACTGAGCATAAAAATAGTAGGAAGTAAAAAAACAAAAGAATAAAAGAAATAAAAGAACATATAGGAAATCATTTAAGCATGTTGAGGTGTCTAGTTATGTCGCGTTAGCAACAGTTAGAAGAGATGCAGCAGAGCTTCATGCATCTCAGAGAAAGCATATGCTAGCCCTCACTCTCCCAGTTTAGTATCATTATTTGATAGAGGGACACCTAGCTAGCAGGTGGAAACTGGCTATGGTTTAGTTTAGGAATAAAAATGAGCAAAAATCACCCAAAAATTAAACGTAAATGCATTGGGATTTCCAGTGCTGCGATGTTGTGCGCATCCATGACTTGTTAGAGTTAACTAAGGTGAGATCCAAGAGCTTGAGGGGGTCCAAGAACTATGGAACCTGAGCTGACCTCGTAATTCTATATCAGTGGCAAAGCAGAGTTAATTGTGCCTTACAGAAATGCATCTTGAACAACAGCAGAAATACAGAGGGCACTTGTATAGTCTAAGGGTGGGGACTCAAGTGCCCCCCCAGGGTCTATGTTTGCAAGCTCCCTGAGCACAACTAAATATGAAAAATTATTTATACAGGTACCTTTAACCATCAAAGCATAATCAAGCTTAAAAAGAATAGTTCTCAAGAGCTTCTTAAAACTCAGAGTCTATCAGTAAAATCTGATTTCAACAACAACAAAAAAACCCGATGTAAAACAGTCTAAAACCGGTGTTCGTTCTCCTACATGTTTGGCCGCTCTCTGTGCCCCCCTCCTTCTGCGGATTGTCCCCACCCACTTGTGGGCGGAGACTATCCTCAAAGTTCTCCCGGGTTCAAAGATCTTTTCAGATCAAATATCAAAGATGTTTTTCTCTGTTAGTTGCTAAGACCTAAAATAAAAGAAATGTGGACATTTTGGTTTTTTAATGGTTATTATTATTGCATGTTTCTATAATTCTTCATGACACACCAAACAAAGCTCAGCATGACGTCTGACACCCCGAGCATCAACACAAACCAGAGGAACTTCCATATAACCAGTTGTTTAGCTCTTTGATGACGAATTAGCATTTGTTGCGTTTCCGGCACGGATCTGTGATGCTCGGGTTCTAAGGGTTAAACTTCTGCCATTTGGGGTTTCTCACCACAACCTCTCAGCATAAGTTCATGAATAGCAGCCTAATCAACACTGACTGAGGCTATGACGCTAGCCTTGTGTGTCACTGACAGGACCACATGTCACTGCTGACCAGCTTTAGCGCGCCATGACAGTTTGGGTAGAATTAGAGACATGAGACTGTTCTCACACACTCTGTGGTCACCAAAACACGCCAACCCAGTGTTTTAGCACTGTGCTAGTACACAGCTAATGCATTCAGTGTGGCCCAGTTCGCTCCAGTGACTCTTCCCATGTCTTCAAGCATCGGCGTTGAATGTTTCTCAGTGTATTTGTTTTTGTATGCAGCCACTGATCATTAAGCCAATTTCAGTAACCATTAACACCTAACGATTTCCTCAGAAGTTCCTCATAAAAACTAACATGGAGATCAGGTTTACTGCCCGTGCATAAAACTTCAGTATAATCAGCCCTAGGAGACAGGCTTATTAAGCCGGGCTGTTGCGACACATCTGTGTTCCTTTCATTTTGGCCTTGCTCCGACATAACCTCGTTTGAGGCAGCCTCGGGGCTAATGCACAGGAAGGATGAGATACAGCCATGGTATTTCTAAATCGGGGCTGCTAATGCGAAGTGGGCTGTGGATGCTGCGCTCGATTTATTTCCTTAACCAAACATGACTCCGTTCTTAGTGGGTTACCATGGCTAATTTGTCTTATAATTAATATTCGCGTCACAGCAGTCAGTCGCATTCATTTCGCAATCCTTCCTGATTCCTTTAAACGGCCGCCCTGACCTACAAATGTCTGCCCTTGAACTAAAACTGCAATAAAATATTTTTACAGTGCTTTGTCAGTGGCTTTGGTAAGTGGGGCTGTGTGGGTTGCAGTACAATTTTTTTAATATATATATATATTTTTTGTTTTTTGTTTTTTTTTTTGGTTCAGACCAGTTACGTGTTTTTTGTTTAAGCTATACAGTGACCTACATATGAATCATTCAAGCAGAACAAAGACCATCTAACTTAAGTCCTGAACCAGTGAAGAAACAGGA
>JBBPCZ010060672.1:0-12419 GCA_037974445.1 Brycinus macrolepidotus | reverse complement strand
GTACCTGTAGCGCAACAAATAATGAATTGTCGTCATGTGGCCAAACAACTCCTTATATGGAAGTTCCCCCGGTTTGTATTGATGCTTGAGGTGTCAGACGTCATGCTGAGCTTTATTTGGTGTTCCTGTGTCACGTAGAACAAAAGTTATTGTAATTTTAAAAAAACATGTGATTACAATAACCATTACTGGGTTTTAAAAATGGTGTCACACGCAAATACCCATGAAGAATTTTGTTTTAGAAACATACAGAAAAAACATTCATTCTATTTGTGTCCTTTTGCAACAATGTATTGCTATAATAATATATTGACAGATACAACTCTGAACATGTGCAGTCACCTTACTGTAAAAAAAGCAATGAAACTCAATAACAGTAACAGTAATTATGACTTGTTCTGTAGTGAAGCAGTAAATAACAATAAACCTCTCCCCCAGCACCCCCGGAGTGGTCCACCAGGCCCCAGGACACCTTTATGGATGAGGGGCAGCCGGGGTACCTGCACTGTCATGTCCAGTCCACACCCCCAGCCCAGGTCACCTGGTACCGCAACCTGCAGGAAATCAACGATGAGGTCAGGGTCGTCTTCTGAAGGAGAATTCAGGCTTATATTACACTTATCGTTTCATTGATCAGGATAGATTTAATAGTATGCAGAATACCAACAAATATCGACAAATTATTACTAATTCATAGTAGAACATATTCTCATATGTAGTAGAATATATTCTCCTATCGTAGAACATATTCTCCTAGAACATATTCACAAATACTATACATATGCACACATGTATATAGTACTATATATATATATATATATATATATATATATATAGATATATATGCATATTCTTCTATTTTAAACATTTTCTTATTTAAATCTTTTTACCTCGTCCCTTATATTTGAATTCAGTTATATTCGGTTTAATGTGTGAAATTTTGTTGTAATTGACTCTGTTCTGGTCAATATTTTTGGAAGAAGTGTTAAATGTAAGATGTACTGTATATGTACCAGATATAATGCTGTCAAAACATGTTTACACACACAAAGCATGACAGGTTACATGTATAAGCCAGTACTGGCTTAACTGAATTTTCAGGAATGCAAAATAATTCACATGGATTTTTATACTGGCAGTAATTCTAGTAGTTATTATTAACAATGATGTAAGACATTCATTATTATTGTTCATTTTTAACAACAACAACAACAACAACAACAACAACAGTAATAGTAATAGTAATAGTTATAATAAGAATAATAATCTGTCTAATCTCTCTGCAGGACACACGGTTTAAGCTGTTTCCTAATGGGACTCTGAGGATAAACAGTGTGGAGGTGTATGATGGAGTGATGTATAGCTGCCAGAGCCGGACTGTGGGAGGGAACCTGACTGCACAGGCCAGGGTCTTCATACTGGGTGAGCTGGTTTATCTGCTTTAACTGCAGTATTGAGGTAGTGGCATAGGAAACAGCAACATAACAGACACAAGATTATCCTACATCACTTTACCTTGGTGGAGACATTTGACATCCATCTACTGTTTCTGTGCCTATAGTTCTATTCAGACAGGTTTATCACTGTTTGCACATCTGTCACGTTTATGACTGATGCACATGGGATAAGGAATCTAATTATATATCATTTTCAGAAGAAAAAAGCATGAATAGAACACATAAATGACCTGATAGTATCTGTCTGATGAATCAAAATGGACTGAGAAGCATTGTCCTACTTAGGGATGCGATACTCAGAGGTTTTAGTGATAGATATTGGTATAAAACCTGGTTATTATACTGTACCTAGAAGTAAATGCCTTACTACTACAGTTACAGAGCTCATATAGGTATAATCTGAACACTAAACAGCAGCAGTGCTGATGATTTTATTTATTTCAACTGTAGTTGATTTTGTGGTGCTATTAAAAGTATGAGACGTTTAACAAAAGTACAAGTATTCTTTGAATATTAGAACATTACTGTAATTGTACTGAAAACTGTCACTCATATCTTGATAGGTAATGTTAGACTTGTGTGTATGATCACCCTTGAGTGTTGAAGATGAAGTACTGTGTATTGTGTAATCTGTGTGTTTGTAGTTAAATGTGTGTGTTGGAGGGAATCACTTTATTGATTCATGCATGAAACGTTTTTAGCCTGTACTTACTGTATGCGTGTGTAATGCACTGTCCATTTGTGTTTCAGAGAAGCTGAAGTTCACCCCATCACCTCAGCCTTCTCAGTGTTTGCAGCTGGACAGAGAGGCCAATGTGTCGTGTTCTGCCACGGGCCGAGAGGCACCCACTATACACTGGACCAGAGCAGGTGAGAGAGGCGCTGTAGGGTTGAGTGCCAGAAATGCTGTTTGGTTGTGTCCTGCGTTGTTGCAAACCTCTCTCTCTTCTTTGTATTTCCACGTACACATTTTGCTCCATTTTGACGCAGTAACTCATCTGGCATTTACCTACTCAGCAGTACAGGAACTGCGCTGCTTTTTCTAGAGGCACAATTAGGCACCCAAGAGATCACATCGTGTACACTTTTGCTCCCAAACTATGAAGAATTTGACACAGTAACTCATTTAGCCTTGCTGTCCGGTTTATTAACTGAATCTCTCTCTCTCTTTCTCTCTCTGTCTCTCTCCTCCTCGCTCTTTGTATTTTCTATCTTTTTCCCTTTCTCTCTCTCTCTCCTTTCTGTCTTTCTTTCTTTCTTTCTTTCTTTCTCTCTCCTCTCTCCCTATTTTCTGTATTTTCTGTCTCTTTTTTCATTCTCTCCCTCCTCTATCTTCCTTTCTTTCTTTCTTTCTCTCCCTCTCTCTACTTATTTTATATCTTCCTCTCTCTCTCTCTCTCTGGGTCTCTCCTCTCTCTCCCTATGCCTCTCTCTTTTTCTCTTGCTCTCTCTTCCTCTCCCTGTTTTCTTTCTGTCTCTCTCTTTCTCTCTCTCCCCTATTTCTTTCTTTCTCTCTCCCTCTCTCTCCCTCTCTCTCCCTATTTCTCTCTCTCTCTCTCTCTCTCTCTCTGTAGATGGCAGTGTTGTTCCCTCTCATGTGAAGCAGATGAATGGGGTTTTGCACTTTAGCAAGGTGTTGCGGAGTGATGCAGGGAACTACACCTGCGTGGCCAGCAACCGCCTGCAGGGCGAAATCAGAGCCTACGTCTCCCTCACTGTGGGAGGTGAGTTTATGTTGTAGATGTTGGGGGGGGGGGGGGGGGGGGTGGTAGACATGTTACTTATAGCAACTTCTTAGTACTTTTTAAGGAATGAATATTAATATTATTCCTATTTTTTTACGACTTTATATACTCCAATTAGAGCCATGACACCTCCTGATTTCAGTCTCTCTCACTTAAAAACTAGTGGAAATTCATAATTTTCTGTGTTGTATTATTATTTTCATAATAATTCTTATTATTTTCCACCACCTCCTCCTCCTCTCAGTCTTTATAGAGTTCAAGCTGGCACCAGAATATACCACAGTGTACCAGGGCCACACGGCCATGCTGCACTGCCAGGCTACAGGAGACCCTCAGCCCTTCATCCAGTGGATGGTCAAAGACAAGGTGCTGTCTGTCACCTCCAGCAGGTCTGTCTCACTTTTTTTTATTTGTTATTTTCTTTTATTATTAATCTCAGGACTGATGCATCCATATTTGCAAACAAGGCAATTACCTATAATGGCATTTGAGTGAAGGAAACCACATGTACCGAATTATTCTATCATCTAAAAGGAACTTGGTCACATTGTGCCAGACTCTCTTTGAGGGAGTCACTCACTGGTCAGAGCCCCTTTATCCCCATCCTGCTTTAGGGTTGCACTAGTTACGAGTTTTTATGGCACATTCTGATTCCTTTACAGCCAAATTGGCCAGTAGAATAAAACAGACATTTCTGAGTTTGTGTACACATATTGCATTATTGTATTATTGTATGTATTATTGTACACATATGGTATTATTGTTTACTGAGGTAAGAAAATGCATCCTAAGAGATCACATTGTGTACACATTTTGCTCCAAAACTGAAGAATTTGATGCAGGAACTCATCTAACCTTGCTGTCCGGTTCATTAACGGAATCTCTCTCTCTCTCTCTCTCTCTCTCTCTCTCTCTCTCTCTCTCTTTCTCTCTCTTTCTCTCCCTTTCTTTCTATCAATTAAATTCATTTTTTTCTTTCTTTTCTCTCTCTCTCTGTCTCTATTCCTCACCATATTTCTGTTTCTCTTTCCCTCTGTCCCTATTTCTATCTCTTTTTCTCTGTTTCTTTCATCTCTTTCTCTCTCTCTCTCTCTCTCTCCGTCTCTCTTCTGTCTCTCTTTTTCTCTGTCCTTCTCTTTCTATCTCTCTCTCTCTCTCTCTTTCCTCTCTCTTTCTCTCTATCTCTTTCTTTCTTACTTTCCGTCTCGGTCCCTCTCTCTCCTTTTTTCTATCTCTCTTTTTCTCTCTCCCTATTTCTGTCTTTCTCTTTTTCTTTTTCTCTCTCTCTCTCTCTCTCTCCCCCAGGTTTAAAAAGATGCCCAATGGTTCTCTGGTGATTAGTGATGTCAGTACTGATGACACAGGAAAGTACACTTGCATGGCTGGCAACAGCTGCAGCATCGAGTACAGCGTGGCGCAGCTCTTCGTCGTGGGTGAGTTTATAAATCATACACACAGAACATACAACACATCGGCACTATCGAAACAAAAATGAATACAGTCTTCACACATGACCTTTCACTGAAAGTTAAGTTTTGGAGATTTTGTTCTGAGAGCAACAACATACTGTGTGCTTGAAGATGGGTGACAAATGAAAAGAAAAGCGTTATAAAGGAACACATTCCATTATAGACTTTTAGAAAAACATACACACTTTTGTTTTTGTATCGTGTAAATGCACCTTAGTTCCGTACAGGACAGGCACCTCGGCCGCTGGATGAAGCCTTAAATAAAAGCTCTCAGTCTCTCTCATGTGACCTTGTTTCACTCCGATTGTGAGACGTTCTCCTGTGACGCCAAACAAGATGCTATGTTCAACTCATTCAAGTGACTTTAACTTGATCAGGCTTAATTCGGCCAACGAAATTAGGCATAGTGTAGCTATTCTGCGCAGTCATGTGACCTCCTAACTTCTGTGATTTCGCGGCTTCCTCCGAATCACAGGACTCCTATCACACTCAGACGGGCGTCACTCTGGGGAAGAGAAGAGGGTCTGTGTGAGCCTGTCTGGAGGTGTCTATTGGCAAAGCCTTGATCCTCTAATCTGCCGAAACACAAAACCCACTGTGTTACTCAGGAAAACAGACCTGTTGAACAACAAAGTCGTTTTTGAAACTCTATGTCCTGGTGTCTGGATGACAACCATGTTTTAGTTCCTTTCATTACATTTGACATTCAGTGGCTGTCTTACATTTTTATTTACATATTTACTGATCAACGGCATATGTAAATGATCTTTGTTCTGATTCACTTCTCTGTGCTGTATCTCATTCAGAAAGCACTTTACACTGAAACTCCTTTTAAACTTGACCATAAATGTGTGCTGTTGGCTGAGTAGGCAGATATATGCAAATTTGTAGTTTTTGTGACATCACAAAAACAGTTAAATCAAAACAACAAAATCCATATTGTCTAATAGGTGATTGATATGTTGTGAAACTAACCGTTTTTACATACTACACCAAGCTCATCTACTTAAAACTGGAAAATTGTTTTTTTCCATAAAAGGGCTCTTTAAAATGATTTCTATTTTGCCACTCGGTAGCTTGCATAGTGATAGGGTCTCATGAATCGCTCACATTTGCCTCGGTGAACTCTTTTATACTCTGAGTGCTGGCTAAGAATGCATCATCGCTGGCAGGATCCCGACAGGTTAAAAGAGTTCTTAGGCTGAGTAGTGGTGTATTCACTCACAGAATGCATTACGGTCAACGTCAGTCGGAAATCATAACACACTATCCATCCATTCTGTCCGTACAATTTCCAAGTGAAACCCGGAGTAAGGGAGGGTCTCTGAGCCAGCAGAAAACAAGAAATCCTTCTTTTAAAGGGTATATGATGAATCATCCCCGGAGCTGTTTGACTATATTACTTAAATATTAGTATAGAATGACATAATTAATTACATATTTACATAATGAATTATTAAGACGTTGCCAAAAATGGTAAAAATAAAACAAAGCAAAAAAAACCAGGATGACTTTAAACTTGGATGGATTATTGAGCCGGCAGTGACTCCGGCCTGCTTTTTGTAAATAAGGCTCTCCCACCATTGCCTTTGATTCGGACTATTTCAGAGGTTACCTTAACTCATAGCCCTGTGAAGAAACTCTTTTATGTAGTGTCAGTTTCCTGAACTCGAGTTCTGGAGGTCTGAAGTGCTTTACAGTAATGATTACTGTATTTCCAGCTCAATTCAATGCAGTGCACATCACTGTTAACCCGATCTGTCACCAGCCATAACAAAAGCAAGTTTATTTCTCACCTAAATCTCATTGAAGTGAGAGAAATTCTGTAGATTGAACATTTGTGTTTATAAGTAGAAGAGATATTTAATAAGGATTTGAATTTGATTTGTCATTTCTGGGCGCTGAAACAGGAGAGAAAAAGTCAGACATACAGACTCAGATGTGTTTGTACAGAACTTAAATCGAATTGAAATGTAATGAATTGCTTAACTCACTGTGTAGTTAAGAACTTTCCCGGTAACATTTAAATATTATACCAAATAATTACAGTAATTATTATTACTATTACAAAAGATTATTATAATTATTATTATTATTATTATTAATTATTTACTAATTATTGTCTAGACTTGTCCAGGGTTACTTGTCCAGTCATGGCAGGTAAAATGCAAAGCTGTGGAGTTTGAGCTGGAGGACCCTGATAGTCTTGAGATATTGAGAACACTCTTTCCTTCTGCTCCTGCTCCAGAAAAACCAAAGCACGCCCGCGATGAAGAAGAGGGGAAGACGCCGTACAAGATGATCCAGACCATTGGCCTGTCTGTGGGGGCGGCTGTCGCCTACATCATCGCCGTGCTGGGACTTATGTTCTACTGCAAGCAGAGACGCAATGCCAAGAGACTGCAGAAGGGACAGGAAGGGGAGGAGCCCGAGATGGAGTGCCTTAACGGTGTGTGTGAGCGTGGGGTGGTGGGGTGAAGTGTTTTCTTGAGATGTGATGACTTCTCTGTGTGAAGACCTGAGATGTCCATGAGGTGTGTGAAGCACAGGCAGCTGGTGGCCTTGTGGTTAGGGAATTCGCCCTGTGATCAGAAGGTTGTGGGTTCAAATCCCAGGACTGCTAGTGTCATCACTGAGGTACCCACTGCTTCAGTTGGTGAATGGGGTAAATGCAGAGAAAGAATTTCACACTCTTCACACTGTGTGCTATACTGTTGTGTGTGCTCATGCATGACTATAAGGGGCCACTTTACTTTATTGTCACATACGGATAATGATGGAGCATCATTATCAGTAATAAAATTCCTTAACTTGGAGCCCCCTCAAAATTTGCACGGTAAAAAACACCACACAAGTAGAATAAAATAAAAGTAGTAACGTAGTAAAAGTATTCTTGTAGTAAAATAAAAAGGTGCCTAGTAGACAATGTTTAACATTTGCAAGTATTTACAAAATGTCTGCAGTGCAAGAGAGTGTAGTGTGTACATGTACACGTAAATATACAGTTCTGTGCGAACGTCTTGGGCACCTGCACTGAAGATAATATTTGAAAACTGTTTAGATGAGCAGTGAGTGTTTTTTTTCCACATTAATATTACTAAATATACTAAATAAAACAAAAAAGAATAAAAACAAAAAACATAATACAGTAAATAGTGATTTTATGTTCAGTACATCAGTGTGTTCCTTGTGGAAGTCCAGTAGTTTCCATCAGAATCCTGGTTTGACGCAATCAGTCCTTCATTAAATTAAATCAGGAGCTGCTGATGGAATTTCACAAATCCAAACAACGGCTGGAGGAACCGAGGAGAAATCTGAAACCGAACTTGTGTTCTCCTCACAAGCTCACAAATTGTTAACTACTTTTTTACAAACAAAACAAATCTTGATCCTTTTTGCTGCTTTCTTGTTTGTTTGCATTTATTCTAATTATAACTTTGCTAGCAGAAAACCACAGTATCACACGCTGAGAAAAATGGCTTTAAACAGTTTGTAGAGGTGCCTAAGACCTTTGCACAGTACTGTACATTCCTGAGTATGAATAGAAGGTACGTTTAAAGTGAGTGTAGTTTTAAAGTGACTGTAGTATTAGTTCCAGCCTAATTTACAAACCTTACTTTAACACCCAGATGTTTCTAAGACCTCTAGGAGACACCTGGTGAAAAGCAACAGTATCCAGTTACAGTGAAATTGCCTGTTGTAACTGTGGACTGCTGGTTTAATGTGTTCAAACATGAGCAATGCTGCCTTCCAGTGGTTGAAAATGGCAAAACATTCAAGACCGTTCATGAGCTGGGAACAGCACTAATCAGCGCTGAGAGCACTGCTGCTCTTGCTTTGGCAAGAGACTGTCAGAGCTTTTCCTTTCCATTTGGCAGGATTAAGGCCGTTAGGCAGCGAGGCTGCAGAGAGTTTTATTAGGAGGATGTACATAAAATCTAGCCATCTAGCTTTTTAGCTTTTATGCTCCTAATCCTTACATAAATGACGACTTTGCTGCCTTTAATTAGCAGTGAAGTGATCACTTAGCACGGATCTGGAAAGAGATATTCCAGAGCAACTCCAGCCCCAGGATTAAGGAAAAGAAGCGAGATGGTCTACTCAAAGACACTAAGCCATTCTAAGGTCGATTCAGCGGTCTAATCCACAGAACATACAGAGAGCCCCCACTCCAGTGACACTCAAGATAAGCAGTGATACTGATATTGTTGATGGTATTTCATGCATTTTTACTCGAACTACCTTCATTCAGGCAATACTATCCTATTGTTTTTAAGCAAAGACATTAAAAGCATCTCTTTGAATATTATAATCTCTTATTTCTGACATTACACTTATTTTGACACGTTCAAATCAAACAATTTGTAGATATTGTTTAGGTTGCATCACTTACTACTGCTTTGGACAAACACATGCTTGGAACTATGCTTCCCCACTTCAGCTGCCTTTATCAACACCCAGCTAAAATAAGTCAGTAATAAACCTTTAGTGATCCAACAATAAGGGCAGTATCGGGTCTCATCCCCAGCCAAATGACACGTTTTGTTGGTTTTCTAAGTGAAAATAAGTACACATCCTTTACTGGAGACAACTTTGCAACTGCATTTCTGCCAGTTTTAGTGCACATTTTCTGTTTATCTGCTGGGTTGAACCTATTGGGGAAAAAACATAAAATATAACTTTTGCACGTACCACATTTTGTGGTTTCTTCCAATATGTTCAGTTTAGAAAATAAACAGTTGTTGGGCATTAAAATAAGCTGGGGCGCCTTTTGTATTTGTCCAGATTTTTAATAAGTTAGAGCAGTAAAATGACTTGGTTTTCTGTCTAATGCCCAAAAGGAGACGCTATGCAGCAGAATGGTCAAACTACAGCTGAGATCCAGGAAGAGGTGGCCCTCACTAATGTGGGGACCATGGCAACCACTGAGAAACGGCATAGCAACACAGACAAGCTCCACTTTCCCAGAGCACAATTACAGACCATCACTACATTGGGTAAACACACACACACACACACACACACAAACTCACACACATACACACACTGGCTTTATTCATAGACTTGCTTGCATAGTTAAACTACAGTTAAACCAATAATCTTAATCAGCCCTCCTCATTACCGAGGAGTTGCATGATCCACTTGCACTGTGTCTCTGTATGTGACTTTTGTTGATGTGTGTGTGTTTGCAGGTAAAGGGGAATTTGGGGAGGTGTTCTTGGCCAAAGCTCGGGGGATTGAGGAGGGGGAGGAGGAGACGGTGGTGCTGGTGAAGAGTCTGCAGAGCAGAGACGAGCTCTCGCAGGCCGAGTTCAAACGGCAGGCCGAAATGTTCAGCAAGCTCAGCCACTCCAACATCGTCCGTCTGCTGGGCCTGTGCAGAGATACTGAACCCCATTACATCATTTTGGAATACGTGGACCTGGTAAAAACAACTAAACAAAGAAACAGAAATCCACCAAAATTAATGTCTTACATTTTTTGTAGAGTTGGATATGTGTCCTTTAATGAAAACATTATTATGCATTGTTAGTTTTTAATCATTTAAAATCATAATGATTATACATTTAAGTTGTTTCACATTGAATGTGCAACCCCGGTACTGAAACCTTTTTTACTGTGGGGGAAATTTTGGGGCTTAGTTTTCTTCTTGTTTTCTTCTTGTTAGAGGAAGGTGATTTCTTGTTTATCACATGACTTTTTGGTTTACCTCTTCCTTTTACAGGGTCGTAAACAACTTGACACAGCATATCTATAATTATTATTTCAATCAAAACGTTTCACCAATGAAGTACACACACACGCACACGCACACACACATACACACGCGCACACACACACACACACACACACACACACATACACACACACTAAATGTGCCAGCCATGGGCCCATCTGAGCGGCTGACTGCGAAACTGAAAACAAAGATAATTGACTCTTACAAAGCAAGAGAAGACTATAAATGATATCATAACACATCCTGCTTGTAATGTTATTGTCTGAAAATGTCATTAAGAAATAGAAATAGCAGTTAAGGACAACTGTTGAAGTCAAGACAATAAATTAAAGACCAAGAGTATCAATAAATCCCCAGACCGAATGTTCCATGGTCAGTAGTGTCACTAGTGTCCCCTTCATGGTTCTGTGATTCCAGCAGTCCAGCCGCTATTGACACTGCTCTGATCCAGTGGTGCTGGGCATTGTCAAATTTACAGGCACTGATTGGCAGATTTCTGATTTGAGCAATATCAAATTAGTAATTGGCAGCACTTTGATCCAAAGGCATTGAGCACTGTCACATTTATAGTACTGTAGGCCAATGGTATTAGGGGGGCACAGAGGGGCCATTTGTATTTTGTGGAGAGGTACAAACGTTTTGCTGCCCTCTAGGCAACTGCCTAGTTCGTCTATATGGACATGCCGACAACTACAAAAATAACTACTTCAGTCACGTGTGTTATATAGCTTTCATTTTTTGTATGGTTTAAATGTAGGTGGTACAGAAAAGATATTATTTCAGTAAAATGTCTAATGGTGTCAGAAGTCATTTTGGAATTACATGCTCATAACTGGATAACAAAAACACATTTTAATACCTTGATTCCTGGCATTGAAATGATTTCTTGTGTAGCACTTTGTAACTGCAACTGCGATTCAGAACTTTCACATTACCTCAGTGAACTCCTTTCTAGTGTGAGATATGAGGAACACTTGCTGAATTTGAGTGGATTCTGTTTGCTGTATTCTGGCCTTCAAATTGAGTGCAAGCTTGTCCAACCCCGGAAGTGGTTCACCAGATCTAATCACATTTAGAGCTGGCTGAACACATGTTCACTGTTGTCTGAACAATATGTCAAGATAAAGCGCACGTTTTAATATCAGCTGTTGTTTTGCAAAAACTGTGCATTCTTGATTTTTCTTTATGTCCATAAAAAGTATAGAAACAAATGACAGTATGCTCATAATGTGATGCATATCTTTTGTTTTCCAGGGTGATCTCAAGCAGTTCTTGAGAATATCAAAAAGCAGCGATGAGAAACTCAAACCACAGCCCATCAGCACCAAAACGAAAGTAAGCGGACCTGTTGACTCTAATGTTGTCATTAGAGAAGAGTGACCATAACTATGTTCAGTCAGTGATTGCTTCTCTCACCTCCTTCTCTCTCTGTATGTCTCTCTTTTTCTTCAGGTGTCTATCTGTGCTCAGGTGGCTGCAGGGATGGAGCACCTGTCTAACCAACGTTTCGTCCACAAGGACCTGGCAGCACGGAACTGCCTGATCAGCGGCCAGAGACAGGTCAAAGTGTCGGCACTCAGCCTGAGCAAGGACGTCTATAACAGGTACGCAACACACACAAACACACATTATGAGCATTGAATTGTGAGAAGGCCAGCATTGAGTTAAATTTGAGTGCCATCTTGTGTTACAATGTTGTAACTACAAGATTCAAGATTCTTTGTCACATAGTTGTACAAGTACAGCATGTAGTGAAATGAGCCTCTGAGTCAGCCCATTAGTGCAATAAAGTTATCAAATAATTTAAATTAAATTAAAGAGAAATTTGGAAAGGTAATGAAATATACAGAAAAAACAATATTCCAGCTTAACAAATATTACAAACATTACAAACGGAAGCAGCGGGTGAGACAGTTCAATCAGTGAAGTAATAGTACACCTGTGTGTGTGTGTGTGTGTGTGTGTGTGTGTGTGTGTGTGTGTGTGTGTGTGTGTGTGTGTGTGTGTGTGT